>VDFB02373365.1:83083948-83129070 GCA_007258455.2 Sequoia sempervirens
GTATTTGATGGGTCCCATTGGGTTGCTTCACTATTCTCAGCATGGTGAAGTTGGAGGCAGTAGAGCACAGTGGCAGCCTAAGGATGACAGTCGCGACAGACTTTCACTCTGGGTTTGGGATCCAGGGATAGCTTGCGCAGTTGAGTTTTTGTTGATGCCACGGGAGACGGTTTGTGATGTGTGGGACATTTCGCAGTTTTTCTTTTGGGCCTCCTGAGGATTGGGGTTTCTTTGTAGTGGAGATTGCTTGGGGACAAGCAATTTCAGGGAGGGTGGACTGTCATGTCCCCATTTTTTGGCGAGCATCAGAGTTCGTAAGATTAGCCTATCATGTGACCCTTGTAGGCTGATAGTTTGGATAGAGGGTCATTTCGGAGCTTGACTCAGCTTCAGATTGTCAGGTTTTGATCAATTGGCTTTCGTTTGGGCTCGTTCGGACATTTCTAGGATAAGTTGCTAATTTTAGCAGTTATTGGCAGTCAGCGTGGGACCCCTGCTATTTTTAGCAGTATGGATTGATAGCATTCAGAATCACTTCATCAGTCGACAGTTTCAGACGGCTCGTGCATCGGGTGAATACTTGGAGAGATATTAATATTTAATTGAAATAATTAAATATTACTTAATTAGAGCTTATAATATAAAGTTGTAATATTTAATATTACAACTTAAGTGATTTTTATAAAGGGGGCGCCCAACATTGGAAGGGGCCATTTGAGATTAATTTTATAATTGAAAATTAATGTTGAGACTATGGAAATATTAAAAAGAATAAGAAGTTGAATTTTTAATAAACCCTATTATTGTGGAATTCGCACTTCTCAAGGATATTATGCCTTTGCATTGGAAATCGAGCCATTATGTCATTTTGTGAATTGAAAAATTGATCAAGTCTTCATCAGAGAACGGAAGCTTTAGGGTTTCAGTCTCGAAACATTGGAGAACGAGCCATCTCTAGTGGGAGCAATTCAGAGGGTGTGAAATAACACCTGATTTATTGCCAGCACAGGGGTTTCTTCATCCAGAGGAAATCATTGAACATCACAGAACATTCAGCATCAGAGATTTGACAGGGTTTTCATTCAGGAAGCAGTAGTTCATCAAGGCGCATCATATTTAAGGGTTTTGACACAGTTGTCTAGAAGCCGTACATTTGTACTTGCTGTTTCTGACAGGGCCGTACCTCTTCAACAGGCCGTACCACCATTTGAGAGGCGTGTTCTTCTTCTTGGTCAAAGCGCCCTTCATTCTGACAAGTAGCCTTCATCAAACTTGGCGCCTAGGAGTCTGGACCTGTTTGCAATCATAAAACCAAGGGAGAAGGGTGTAATTAATGCAGCCGTACCAGATCTATACTTACTAGTCTGCTGCAAAAATACCAGGTTCTTAATATTAGATAATTGCTGATTCATAGTTGCATGTTATCAAATCATTATTGTAATACTCTCAGAAGATTAATAGATTATCTGGCAACATTATTCTTAGTAGATTTCACAGTTTACAGAGTTGAAATATTTTATGTGAATTTATTATCATTTTCAAGAAAAATCGCAATTTTCATTTATTGCTCAAAAACATCAAAAAACATCAAAACTTCAGGGAAACACAAAAACTGTCAGATTCGAGAAACGGAGGAAACTAGGGTTTCTACAGTGGTATCAGAGCTAAATCCTGCCATCCTGAGGGTTTAGTAGTCTTATCAGCCAGAACAGATTGGGTCTCACAGGCATTTCACATTCAGGCGAGCCTTGGTTGACAGGCAACAGGGTTCGATTCGACAGCCGGAAAACATGGCTAACAGAACATATATTCGTAGAACAGAGATTCCACATAACCACAAAGATCAAGATGATGCAGAGGTTTTGCATGCACTTAGAGATCTTCGTGTAGGTCAACGGCGGTCAAATGGTGTATTACAGCAGTTGGCAGTTGTACTTTAGAGATTGGGTACTCCGAGGAGACCATCACCACATCGTGACAATGATAGGAGTGATGCAGGTTCACGGAGAGCTCCGAGGACAGTGTCACGGACAGCAGATAGGCCTACTAGGCCCACTTTCACGAGATAGGAGCCCGATGAGGCTATAGCAGGTGAGAAGCATGAGGGTTTGTTCGTTGGTGCACTTAGGGCAGCGAACGACGTGTGGGAGTTAGCACCACCTGAGGCCAGCGAAAGGATTACCATTGACAGAACACCACAAAACACAGAAAGAGAAGTGATTAGCATGTTCCAGGAGTATAGCATTCTACCTCAGAAAATTAAAAAGGAACTTCCCTTCATGAGTTACATGGATTTGCACCCGAGTCTTTGCCACAAGACAGAGTTTGCAAGGAAGAAATATCTCACTATAGCTCATGAGTTGCTTACACCTGAAAGGGATAGAGAATCTACACATAAGGATGATATAACTCTTCATCAAAATGATTTGGTATCTTCAGACTCCTGTGAAGAATGCAGAAATTTATGTGATGAATTCGATAGAAGTGCTGATTTGATTCAAGAAAACACTAGCACAACCTTGGGTAATGATTTACCTACATCGTCCTTGCAAGAGGTGACTCAAGAAGTTTCTACCATGGAGGCTACTTCTGATTTTTATGACAGCAATGATGAAACTTCGTGTGAGCATGAGACAGCAGCGATTTCACATATGCAAAGTAATCCTATTGAGTTGTCACATGAAGAGACTCAAGAGTTGGGTACTAGTGAGGTATTTGGTGTTGAGAATTTATGTCATGGTGAATCTGATTTTCCGGATCAGACCTTCGAAAACAAGCTAGAGGATTCATATGTTGATATGGAATCCCAGGATCATGCTTTGGATGTGCATGCAGTTACTTTGGGAGTAGAAGCGTGTGAAGATACTGTCATACCAGCAACTTCTACCTTATCAGTTGAGCCATCCTTTGAGGTACAAAGCAGCAGCACCTTAGATGTTGAGATGTGCATGGATGAAAGCACACATGATGTTGCTTATCCTGAGGTGAGTGATGACGAATCAGCGTCATATCATAGCGCTTATTGTGAACCGGAAAACTTGTATGGGGGTCGTAAGCTACAGAATCCTCATCATTTGGTTGGGCAACTACAAGTGAATGACAATATGATTTCCACAACCCTTGAGCATTTTGATGTTGCACGTCAAATGTTGGTTACCTATGGATTGAGTACTCCTATGACAGATGAGCACGGTGATAGCGGTTTTTCCCTTGCAGAGTTACATGCACTTCGAGAAGCAATTGGAATGATGAAACAAAACTACCTAAAGCTACTTGCGGACAGGGATTTCCTTCTCGAGTGGGATTGCATTTGTTATGATGCATTGAAGGGAAAGGAGGAGCAGATCGATGAGCTCACTCATGAGCTCGAGGTGACTATGGACTCATTGCAGAGCACCCAGTTGGCCCTTCAAGAGTCACAGTTACAGATTGAGAGGCTTACCGTGGCGTTGAGTTTGGCACAATCTTCACCATCTTTTGATATGGTTCAGTCTTCCATGGCAGCGGTTGGTGAGGAGTATACACCCATGGTTCATAGCAGTGAGGGAGATGTTGAGGATGTGGTTACATCCATCACGGTCACATGAGCAGTTGATACAGATAGGATGAGTGCACTAGATGAGAGTTGCAGTGAGCCACGCGTTGCACCAGGTTTTCTTGAGTTTAGTCCCATGATAGGTGATGCAGGGCAGATCATTGATAGTTCCTGTGACATGGTAGTTGATTCACTAGAGAGTTGTGTGACAACCCTCGAAACTTGTCCATCTTCACAGAAGATATTCAGAGTCTCATCCAGTTGGGAGATTGGTACTTATGTTGATTTGTTTCCCTCTCCTGGAAGCAAATCAATCATTTCATCCGATGCAGTTGACTATGATCGGCAGCTGGTTGAGCCAAGTCAGGAGTACAATTCAATTTATTATTCCAGCGATTCAGAGATGGATGATTCAGATCAGTATGGAGTGATTGTGCAGTTTGTGAATAATCCATTATTTGAATTTGATGGTGGTTTGATCTATGACAACCCACTCTTCGAGTTGGACGCTGATCGTACTCTTGATATTAGTTCTGGGTTGGGTGATGATCGTAGTGTTTGGGATTGTTCCAGTGCATCGCGATTCCAAACAAGACTCACAGAGGAGTTTAATGAGGTGTACACGGTGAGGAGTGCTTATAGTTTTTTCTTTGATCCACCTGTACATGATTCGTATTCGATGCACCATTCTTGTGCACAGGGTGATTCTCTTGGTGCAGTCGAGGGGAGTAATTCATTACTGTGTGCAAGTTACCATCTTCACAAGATGGGATTAGCAGCTGCAAGTACTCGACTCAGTTGTTTGTGGGGTATTACTTGCAGGGACAGCAGTCAGTTATCCATCATGCCGATATGTATTTGACAGGGCTTGATACTTCTATGTCGCAGATTGTTTCATACGGGTACATGGTTACGGGGCGACTATGGTGTTAGTTGGCATGATGGCTTGGTCGATTATCACATCCATGAGTGTTTAGTAGAGGACAGGGAGAGATTCGGTGTAGCAGATGCTTCTAGAAGTTCTTATCTCTGTATGACAGGCGGATGTGAATTCATATTGTATTGGGATCCCGGTGGCGACAGTTTTGGCACCGAGTATTTGATGGGTCCCATTGGGTTGCTTCACTATTCTCAGCATGGTGAAGTTGGAGGCAGTAGAGCACAGTGGCAGCCTGAGGATGACCGTCACGACAGACTTTCACTCTGGGTTTGGGATCCAGGGATAGCTTGCGCAGTTGAGTTTTGTTGATGCTACAGGAGACAGTTCATGATGTGTGGGACATTTCACAGGTTTTCTTTTGGGCCTTCCGAGGATTGGAGTTTCTTTGCAGTGGAGATTGCTTGGGGACAAGCAATTTCAGGGAGGGCGGACTGTAATGTCCCCATTTTTTTGGCGAGCATCAGAGTTAAGTAGATTAGCCTATCATGTGTAAACCCTCGTGGTGATAGTTTGGATAGAGGAGGTCATTTGAGCTTGGCTCAGCTTCCAGATTGTCGGGGTTTTGATCAATTGGCACTTCGGGGCTCGTTCGGACATTCTAGCATAAGTTTACTAATTTTATGATTATTGGCGGTCGACATGGGACCCACACTATTTTTAGCGGTATGGATTGATAGCATTGAGAATCACTTCATCGATTCGGCCGGTTTAGGCGGCTCGTGCATGGTGGATGCGGAGATATTAATATTTAATTGAAATAATTAAATATTACTTAGTAGAGCTTATAATATAAAGTTGTAATATTTTAATATTACGACTTAAGTGATTTTGATAAAGGGGTCGCCCAACATTGGAAGGGGCCATTTGAGATTATATTTTATAATAAAAAATTACGCTGAAGACTATTGAAAGATTAAAATTAAAAGTTCGAAATATTTTAATGATTTCCTATTATTGAGGAATTCGCACTTTTCATGAATATAAGCCATTTGCTTGGATATTCGAGCCATTATGTCATTTTGTGAATTGAAAATTGATCAAGTCTTCGTCAGAGAACGGAAGCTTTAGGGTTTCAGTCTCGAATGCATTGGGGAACGAGCCATCTCCAGTGAGAGCGATTCAGAGGGTGTGAAATAACGCCTGATTTATTGCCAGCACAGGGGTTTCTTCATCCAGAGGAAATCATTGAACATCACAGAACATTCAGCATCAGAGATTTGACAGGGTTTTCATTCAGGAAGCAGTAGTTCATCAAGGCGCATCATATTCAAGGGTTTTGACAAAGTTGTCTAGAAGCCGTACATTTGTACTTGTTGTTTCTGACAGGGCCATACCTCTTCAACAGGCCGTACAACCATTTGAGAGGCGTGTTCTTCTTCTTGGTCAAAGCGCCCTTCATTCTGATAAGTAGCCTTCATCAAACTTGGCGCCTAGGAGTCTGGACCTGTTTGCAATCATAAAACCAAGGGAGAAGGGTGTAATTAATGCAGCCGTACCAGATCTCTATTTACCGATTCACATTTGCAAAATACGAGGTTCTTAATATTAGATAATTGTTGATTCATAGTTGCGGTATTTATCAAATGCGTTATTGTAATACTCGGAAGATTAATAGATTGTCAGCAACATTATTCTCGGTGAATTTCCGCAGTTCTGATTGAAATATTTTATGTGAATTTATTATCATTTTGAGCAAAATCGCGTTTCATTTTATTGCTCAAAACATCAAAAAACATGTGAAAACTTGAGGAAAAACGCAAAAGCTGTCCGGATTAGAGAAGCGGAAACTAGGGTTTCTACATTTTCATGTCCTACTTTTTTAGTTTATCCATTTTGGCTAAAAGATTATCAAGGAATAACATCCAAAGGTTAAAGATCAAAGAAAATTTGCATTCATATCATAAGGTAAAAATTAATATGAATATCAAATTTACTTTGCTCTCTATTATACTCATGCCTTTCTTGTAAGATATATAGTTTTCATGTCTTCCTTTATGCATGTAAACCTTGGGAGATAATCTTAATTTCAAACATAAAAGGAACATAAAACTTGATCATTCACTTTTGTTGTCTTAGCCCAACAAATCATCTTGTAGTTCTTCCTTCTTCCCCTCCACTTGAACTTATTGAAGCTTTTCTCTAGCCATGAAATCTTCTTGATGGCATTGAAAGTGCAAGATCAATTCTATCTTATTTTCCTTTTAAAATTTTTCATGAATATTAGTCTTCACCACTTGTGTGCTTCTTTGGAGATTTCCTCTTATTCTTTGATTTATTGTTTCTTTCCTTTGCTTCAACATAAAAATTTGAAGTTTCGATTAGCATGTTTGTGATCATAATAATGATATGTGGGATATATATTCTTTTCATAACCCCCAACTTCATCTTCTAGATGTTTCATTTTTCCTACCTAAAAACACATCTTGGTTGCCTAGATCAACAAGGATTCCCCTTGATCTACTTTCATCAACAACATTTTCATGTATGAGGTTTTCTAAATCTTTTATAAAGCTACAAGCATCCATTCTATCCAACATTTTGTACCTTTTGTTACCTCTTTCCACCTCCCATATTGTCCTAACAATCCTTTCCATTTGTTCTATATCACATATTACCTTTTTGACTTAGTAAAGCCCTTGTTATCCATCGAGGAATTTGTGATGGTTTTTAGTGGGTTAGTAAGTTGTTGGGGCAAAAGTTATTCTTTTTCCAAGTGTCCACTTGAGACAATTTCTACATCCAAATGGAATGTATTTATATTTCATTGCTTGTTTAATTCTTCTCCATTCAAGATCATACTCTTTGGAAGTAGTTTAGAAAGATCTAGCTCCACACATATCTTGGCATAGTTTGTTTTTGGTAAATTGTAAAGCAAAACTAGGGTCTTAGGCCCTTTACAACATAGATAAAAATATCAAAATGCTACAATAGTAGCAATATACTATATAGAGATAGCACAATAACACAACACTAGAGCAACACACTATCAAAGTGAAGAGGTTAGACCACCAAAACAAAGATAGAGTGACAAACACCAAAGGGCTAAGCCACAAAAACAATTGTAGACAAACTACCTTAGCTGTACAACAACTGGAGCTCCACATCCTACATGATGCCTAACAACATCCTAGCAATCCACACACCCTTACCTTGGGTATGGCTATTCAAAAATGATTTGGGAAGACCTTTTCTTTCATCCACGATACACCATTGCCAACATCATCAAGTTGGGAAGAAAGAAGAGAGGACTCCTTTGTTGTCACCACCACTTGAGTCACCTCTCATAATAAGGAAGAAAGTTTGATTAAAGATGTTTGGAGCTGCATTGAATTTGTAGGTAGAGAATGATCGTCCCCCCTCCAACAATCCATTGAAAACTAAAAAGGAATTTGATGAGGAAGTTGATTGAGCTTGGTTAGAAGAAGGCTCTAGCAAGAACTAGGGATGGAATAGGGAAATGGCTCGATAAATCCCTCAACGATAGGCCCACAACTTGGGTACCATCGATGCAAACTTGGAAGAGAAGGCTACAACTTGTTAAACCTTCCAATCAAGCCTTGACAAGCATAAAAAGTTTAATTATCTAGCATTTCTTGTCCACAAAACAACACTGGGGGGTTTAAGCATAGGACATGGGTTGAGCTTGAGTAAGTAGAGGGTGAGGAGAGGGAATCCTTGTCCCAACCATGATGACATAGGACACACCTATAGCTTTCACACCAACCGCACTAATGATTAGACTAGAACCTTTGCCACAAACATCTTCCATGTAGATATTTACCTTGTTTGGAGTAGAAGCCAAAACAACTCCCCCACCTCCTTTGCAACAACCTCTCTTGTGGACATAGGGTCATTGTCATGAGATTCGTAAACATTAACAACTCAAATAGTATTAAGGGCAACAAAGGAGCTAGGTGAGCTACCATTGAAATTGACACCTCCAACAAGAGCTGTAGATAGTTGGGGCAAGGTTTTAGTAGCAAGTATGAGCAACCTCATCTTAAAAAAATGTTTATCAAAATTAATTTACTAGAAGTTTGTTAACCCTTGTCAATGAAATGGTGTAAAGGTCTCATTAACATTTATTAAGGAAGAGTGCACATTTTGATCCAAAGGGGCACAATTGATGACATTTTCTCTGTTGGTTTAAACCCTAAAATGCAAATGTTTCATGAAAACATCATCTCACTGGTTTGAACCCCCAGATGCCAATATTTCATGAAAATGTTTTGCTTTTTGGAAGAAGTATGCCCCCCTCAAATGACTCTATTATGAGCTGCTTCATCAACAAATATAGCAATAAAGTATTCTCTTGGACAAGTGTGGATTTCATATTTTGAATGCACTTTCCAATTATTTTTGACAAATGCATAAATGTCCTCTAAAGATATTTAGGCCCAACAAATTTGCATATCATGATCCCTCCTACATAGAGACAAAACATTCTTCTTGATCTCATCTTCATCCAAACAAATTATTGTATCCTCTTCCTAGACTTGCATGTACATATTTTTATTCTTTGATCCATGGTCAACTTTTTTCTTGAATTGAATCCATGTCACTATTTACCTAACCTACGTTCTTAAAGGGAAACATTTAAAGGTTTTCGCGTGGAAGAATTATTGCAAATAATATTTTGGCTAGTTGAGATGTATTAAACACATTTATTGTTGACCTATATTGTTTGATATACATAAAGGGAAACATACAAATTTTCTTATGTGGAAGAATTATTGCAAATATTGTTTTGGCTAGTTGAGACTTATTAAACACATTTGTTATTGCTGAACTATGTTGTTTGATTTTGAGGTTGAGTTTTAGATTTTGTTACTCATGCCTAGTCCTTGATAAAGTGCTTAAAACAAGGTGACAACATAAAAGTGTAATTTTTTTTTTTTGTCTAAGTGGTCCACACAAATCAGCATTTTTAAAACTTTCCATTTTATTATCAATAATAGCAAGTAAATTATAAAGAATTTGAAGATAATTTAAAATTGCGATTTAATATTTTCTTTGCAAATTATCTTTCTATCCTTTAAAATATGTTTTTCTTTTCATGTTTTAAATATTTGTTAATAAAATGTTCCTTGAGAATTTATAGTATTTTTAATAAGTAATATTTTTCATTACATAATTTGAATTAGAAATAAAATCTCTTAGTTTTTTAGTAAATTTGGAGACTTTTAGGTAGTAAATTCGGGGATTTTTAGCTTGGCTTGAGCAAGGGAAGCCACAAAAGGGATGGTCTCTTCTCCTAAGCCTTAAGGCCCTTCTGCATTAGCACAGGTAGTAACCAGATTGATACACAAAAAATACAAGTAATATAACCCTACCCTTCCATATTTTGTGATTGTAGGACCATCCTACCATCCTCCTTACTATCTAGAGGAACCTTCCTCTTCTTTCTATTCACTGCGATCCATTCTTCATCAGTGTTAGGTCCTAGAGAAGGGAAACTAGACAACAATAAAAGCAGAACAAGAAGGCTTAGCGAGCCAACAAGTAGGAGAGGAATGATTTGCTAAGTTTGTTAAAAATTGAATTGCTCACCATCCGAGGATGAGGTACCAAACCATCATTGTTGGCCAACAATGGAGACTAGGTAGGATATGCCAAAACAACCAAAGAATCATCATGTGAGGAGTTAGAGGAAGAAAAATCCCTAAAGGCCACCCCACTTGGATCCACCACACTGCCAATCACTTAATGCCTATGCTTGGCCCCGACCCACCAAGTAGCTTGCTTATTGTGATGAGCTAGGTGAGAAAACTTAGGGCAACTTGTTGCTAAATGTCCAGTAGCAAAACAAGATCCAAATCTCAAGGGAAGACCTTCATAATCAATCTATTGTATCCAAATCCTATTTCTCACTCTCAAATATATCTTTTTTAGGCATTTTTTAAAACAAAATCCATCTAAACGAAAATTTTGGCTTAGGTAAAATTTGTGAATATCTTCTCTCAATTCAGAACATTAACATCTACAATCAAATAAGGAAATAGACTAAAGAGGAAAAGAAGCTTTGATTTTAAAGAAGGGAGACATTAACATCTTATCCAAGCAATGGATTGCTTTCCACTTTTTCATTGAAGCTTCCATGATTCGATGATGGACTAAAATTTTTCATGGTTGATCTCCACTAACAACCCTAATAATCCATTTTGTCACAAGGCAAAGCCCTCGAATTTTAGGGTCTATGAGGCCAAGGTGTAACGAATCGAACCAATTTTTTCAAACTTTGAGATGATCACAACAGCACCAAAGTACCCGTTAGGGTTAGCTCAAATCAAAACCAACAATTGAAGAATAGAGCCTCAACACCAAGAATGTGCTTTCCGACCCAAGCTGGGTAAGAAGCTACCATATGGCGGAGATTCTATTAACAATGATGCTATGCAAGTAAAATAATCTCAACGCCAAGCATGTGCATTCCTAACCTGAAGTGGGAAAGGTGCTATCATATGGCGGAGAAACAGAAAGCAAATACAATGTAGACTGAACAAGGGCCAGTCTCATCCACAACCATGGGAATGAAAGTGATTAAATTGAAAGTAAACTAGGTGGCATAGCCATCCTCTTCCACTAAAGTGGGGATACAAAATGTAAAGTGCAGAAAGTAAAAGAGTTGATCAGTACTATTGATTCAACGTTACAATATGATGAACAATCTGCAAATACAATGAAATATAGATAACCAGTGATCTCCAAAATGTTAGGAAATGAACTCCAAACAAGTACAAGCTATACAACATATGAAATATAGCAAAAGGGACTAAAATATCAGGTCTGATATAAAATTGCAGCAATCAGAAAATTCATACCAACAAGCCCTAGAATCACCAAAATGCTCATAACTTCGTCAAAACACCTCCAAATGATGTGGAACTGAATGCAAATGAGAGCTAGGAGTTGAGCGACCAAGACCAAGCCAAGAAACTCTTCCAAATAGTAGTGATTTATTTATGCACGCTTTCCAATGCAACCTCAAAGAAGGTACGACCTCCAAAAATGTTCTACTAGCAAGATAAAATCCGAGACACCTCTAAAAAATCTGAAAACTTGCAAGGAGGGGCGCCCAAGGTAGACTAAAGAATAGGGCCAATACCCAAGAACCACCAAAAAATCGTGCATGGACTTATGAGCAGATTTCTATTTCAGCAAAACCCTAACCAGCAAATGCAAAACTGACAAATCTCTAAAATCTTCAACCTTGATGCTCTGTCTGCTAGTCTGGATGAGAAGCAGTCTCTGAAAACTCAGCTAGGTGCTATCTTTCAAGCACGAAACCAAGAGAAAGAACTAGGAGGTATGCATTCCTCGAAGCAAGCTCTGAAAGTATTTCAGCAGCATAACAATATGATAAGCAACAATAGATAATCCAATTGAAGGCCAAGTCTCTTATTTATAACTTTTTTTGTCTCCAAATTCAAATCTTCTTTTCCCTCCAATTAGGGTGCCTAAATGAAATTCACTTTTCACCTTTTCTCCAAATTTCATTTGCATTTCATTTCCAACCCATATGTGGAAATATAATTTAATAAAATGCAAATATATCACCAAAAGGCATCCAAGATAGACTTAAGTGAAATATTCTATAACTTGCAAATATTTCACTAAAAGATTTAAGTGAAATATTTAATTAAACTCAAATGTCTCCAAGCTAGGCGTCCCCTTTTGCCTTAGCACATATTTCACTTAAATATTAATTCATCAAATAAGGCCTCCAAAAATGTTTAATTAATAAACATTATAAAAATCACTTATCTCTCCAAATCGTCCTCCATGCCTTAGCCAAATATTTTTCACTTAAAACATTATTTTTCATCAAATATCAAACTTGCCAAAATAATCACCTCAAATGCTGGAGACAAGCTGACTGCCTCAACTGCTGACACTGCCAGAAATAGTACTTACTAAAAATAGCATACTGCTAAAAATAGTAAGTTGTTCCAAACTCATTTTCTCCACATTTTGAGTAGACGTCGCAACTTACTAAAAATAGTAAGTCCGGAAAAGTCATCTGATTCAGTTGCATGTCACACCATCGCGAAGCTCTCTGAAAACCCAGAAGGAATCCAGAAGCCAAACTGGAAAACTCCAACATGCAAGCCTCCAAAAAGCAGCCGAGAACGCAAGTCAATATCCTGTCATGCATGTAACCTCATTGCGAAGCTCTCCAAAAACCCAGAAAGCTTCACCAGACATGCGTTAGAAACTCTCGCATGCAAGACCTCAAAACCTCCTTTGAAAGTGGAAACCCTAATTTTCATTTCAGCTTTAGCCTACGAGTTTCCGGAAATAGGCTAAATCCAAACGAAGAGTGTAGGGCTAAATTGGGGACATTACAGTCGCCCTTCCCAAAATTGCTTGTCCTCAAGCAATGCCACCACAACTCTAGAAGAACTCAAACTGATCCATACCAAAACAAGTACAATCCCAGGGTCCCATGTCCGTCTGAAGGAGGACCCACCATGTCGATGCTGCACTACTCTGATCACAACAGTGAAACCATCGTACCAATGCTGCACTAACCTCCCTTGTAACTCCAAAATGTTACCATCCATGATACTCAAACTAAAAAATCTTAAAGAATTGAGATCAATATCATGCAACGTCTCATGTCCAAGATGCCCAGAGTCAACAATATCAACCATACCACTGTCTATCACCATCCTAGGCAAGAAGAAAGATAGGCTACTCAGCTCAAAATCAAACTCCTCAGCATACCTCCATACGGTAACAAACGGAGCCATGACTGCAAATGTGACATCTTCGAATGTTCTTGCAAAGAGGAAAGCAATCCTTTGCAAGAGCTCAACAAACTCATACTCATGTCTCCTCATGGAGCTACTATGCCTCATTTGAATTATATTGATACTACCATGAGGACTACAAAAACTCCCATAATTCCAACCCTATGAGTCTCAGAATGATGAATCAAGGCATGGGGTAGCTCGCTGTCCTGAACCAATAAGGAAAGTAAACTATCAAAGTTTACATCACAAACCTCCAAAGTGGCTGGAAAACACACTAGAGCCATTTCCATCTGAAAACTACCACTTCTTTGGCCGGTAGTGCTGATCCAACTCTCCTGAATGAGGGAGACTCTCCGTGTAAGGTGGTTGGCCTGCCTCCAATCAGCAAGCTCGAGTCTCCAAATCTGATTTTGCCTTAGCCAAGGATCACTCTCAAGAGCCACCAACCTTTCATCTCTCCAATCCAAACTCAAAATTTCTCTCCAATCCATTTGTTCATGAACAAATGGGGCCATCAAGTGGTTGGTGAAGAGAAGGACAACACCCAAAGGTCTGAAAATTTGATCACTAACCCACCAAAAATTCCTCTTTCCACAAGCCATAAACTCCATCAACCCAAGTTGAGAATCCCAAGCATGGATACCCAACCGAAAGTGATTTTCAACACACTGAAAAGAGAATTCAACACAACCCCAAGTGCTGGTCAAAACAAGTGCATACTCATAAAATAGGCATTCCCTCTGATGAACCTCTGAAACCAATCCATGAAAGCTTCAACAACACTGGAGCATGAAACATAAGATGACTTCAAATCCAACTCCCAAAATAGACTAGCATCACTCAACCCAAGGAATGGATTGAGAAGAGTGCAAACACCATGTTCTGGTTCTTCCATCACAAAAAGAGGATTATCATAAGTTTCCTCAACACCCACTTCAAAGAGAGGATTGTTAAAAACTTGAAAGTCATTCCTTTCATCTTGCTGCTCCAAATCAGCACATGCAACTTCTGATTTTCTTGAGACACTTTCAAGATCAAACTCTTCTTGAAGACTATCAAGCTCTCCAATCACTTGCTTGATTTCTTCAGCTCTTTGTGCACCCTCTTGCTCCTTGAAAAGTTTGAAGTTAGCAAACTGGTCTTCAACCTCCGTTAGAGCCAACTGAGTTTCTTTCAACATGTCCTTTGTTGATTCGAGCTCCAGAGTGAGCTCATCAATCATACTCTTTTTTCTTGTAAAGCACAAATGTTCTTTTTTGCAACTTCAATGGCATGATCTCGATCTTCAATCAAGTGCATGTACTCGGACTTCAAGGTCTCCAAAGAATCTCTGATAAGTTGCAAATTGGGAAGAGCAACTTCATCTTTTACTCCTCTTCGTCTCTCTTCAAGCTGAGCCTTCCAGTAGAGCTCTTCAATCAAACTGTGAGTGCGATCAAATTGGGATAGAACTCGCACTTCCTCTTCAAAGGACTCTCTGACTTGATCTTCCCTCTCAAGAATGTGCAAAGATGGTGAATTGCTGATAGGCTGCAACTGAAAATCAGAACTTCGTTTCATGCCTTTGCTGCCCTCAAAGCTACTCCAACATTCTTGCCTTTCACCACCAATTTGTTGAGAATGCTCATTGTCATGAAAAGCATCATACTCCACAAGTTCTTCAACCCATTGCTTGCAATCAGCTTCATGCATTGAAAAATCAGATTTGTGTTTAGTAACACCTTCAAACTCTCCATCTTCAAGAGCCATATGGCCCACTAGCTCTATTTCCACCTCACTGTCACTTTGATCAAACTTGAAGGCAGCCCCAAACATAAGCATGTTGTCACCATTGTTTGCTGATATAGAGTCCTCATCAAATTCCATTTCATCATCCGGATCAAAGGGAAATTCATCCCACACTGGTTCCTTATCTTCGCTAGATGACTCCACACCTGGATCCCAAATAGTAAGAGGCTGATTGTTTTGATCAAAAGGAAAGAGCTCTTCGTGCTTCTTTTGGAGTGTTGACTCTTTGAATAGGTCACCACCCAACTCACTTAAACTGTCATCCTCATAAATATTTATTTCCAATGGTTTGGTTTGATGATCAAACCAAAAACCAGCCTTGACACCATCATTGAAAATGAAGTAAAGAATCTCCAGTGCTAGCTGTTTGGAAAACTTTATCATTCTTATCTTCAATGAACCCATCATCTATAGGTGTATTTCTGATCTCATCATGAACGGTCATATGCATGCCAAAAAGTTTTTCTTGATCACTTGTCATAAATTCATCTTGTGAAAACTCTTGAGGAGTTTGAACAGCAACAAGAGGGAAATTATCCATCACCAAACCTTCAACAAAAGGTGGTACAAACATGTTGGAATGACTACCAACATTATCACTTTGGAAATGGTCATAGGCTAATTCAAGGGCACCATCAGTATTCCCCTTTACTTGCTCTTCTTTAACAAACTCATCCCATACAACAGTACTACTAAAATCTTCTATGAAGTCATTTCTCTCGAGATCTTCATTGGATGAATCCTCATTGGGACTCAAGACTGTTGTTATGTTCTTTTCACCAAGCTGATCTTCATTACTTCCTATTACATGCAAGTCAAAGGAAGTATTATGGGGCTCTACCCTTAACTCTTCACTTGCCAAGGTATCTTCATCAAGCTCACATTCATTTTGATGTGATATGTGCACCTTGCTTGTGCCATCTTCAACGCTAGATGACTGATTTTTCTCTTCAACTTGCATATTTGTGGGCTGCAATTCACAAATAGGCACTTCATCTTCTTCCTTGTTTGATTCTTCAACCAAAGCTTGTTATGCTTCCCTTTTTATCATTTTCCTAATGTGATCCACCATCTCCGACTTTTCGGGCTTTAGTAACGCCACACAATTCAAATGGGAATCAAATGAAACATTGTACCTATAATCATCTAGCATGTTTTGATATTGCTCACGGAGTTTGGTAGCCTCATGTTCACATTGTCTTTTATACTGTTTGGCATATTCAATGAAAGCCCTTACGACATCACTAACCTTTCCTTCCTCAGATACCATAGTTGAATCTGACTTCTCACGATCCCTGGACCTTAGAAAACGCAACATCTTTGAAACTTTTGAAAGCTAAACTGAACTCTGTTCTGATCTCTGGTGTAGAAACTGATTTCTCTGTCATTCAACTGTCAATTGAACCTTGATGGGCAGAGGATGGTAGGATGCATGGCTCTGATACCACTGTAACGAACCGAACCAATTTTTTCAAACTTTGAGATGATCACAACAACACCAAAGTACCCGTTAGGGTTAGCTCAAATCAAAACTAGCAATTGAAGGAAAGAGCCTCAACACCAAGAATGTGCTTTCCGACCCAAGCTGGGTAAGAAGCTACCATATGGCGGAGATTCTATTAACAATGATGCTATGCAAGTAAAATAATCTCAACGCCAAGCATGTGCATTCCTAACCCGAAGTGGGAAAGGTGCTATCATATGGCGGAGAAACAGAAAGCAAATACAATGTAGACTGAACAAGGGCCAGTCTCATCCACAACCATGGGAATGAAAGTGATTAAACTGAAAGTAAACTAGGCGGCATAGCCATCATCTTCCACTAAAGTGGGGATACAAAATGTAAAGTGCAGAAAGTAAAAGAGCTGATCAGTACTACTGATTCAACATTACAATATGATGAACAATTTGCAAATACAATGAAATATAGATAACCAATGATCTCCAAAATGTTAGAAAATGAACTCCAAACAAGTACAAGCTATCCAACATATGAAATATAGCAAAAGGAACTAAAATATCAGGTTTGATATAAAATTGCAGCAATTAGAAAATTCATACCAGCAAGCCCTAGAATCACCAAAATGCTCATAACTTCGTCAAAACACCTCCAAATGATGTGGAACTGAATGCAAATGAGAGCTAGGAGTTGAGCGACCAAGACCAAGCCAAGAAACTCCTCCAAATAGCAGTGATTTATTTATGCACGCTTTCCAATGCAACCTCAAAGAAGGTACGACCTCCAGAAATGTTCTACTAGCAAGATAAAATCTGAGACACCTCTAAAAAATCTGAAAAGTTGCAAGGAGGGGCACCCAAGGTAGACTAAAGAATAGGGCCAATACCCAAAACCACCAAAAAATGTGCATGGACTTATGAGCAGATTTCTATTTCAGCAAAACCCTAACCAGCAAATGCAAAACTGACAAATCTCTAAAATCTTCAACCTTGATGCTCTGTCTTCTAGACTGGATGAGAAGCAGTCTCTGAAAACTCAGCTAGGTGCTATCTTTGAAGCACGAAACCAAGAGAAAGAACTAGGAGGTATGCATTCCTCGAAGCAAGCTCTGAAAGTATTTCAGCAGCATAACAATATGATAAGCAACAATAGATAATCCAATTGAAGGCCAAGTCTCTTATTTATAACTTTTTTTGTCTCCAAATTCAAATCTTCTTTTCCCTCCAATTAGGGTGCCTAAATGAAATTCACTTTTCACCTTTTCTCCAAATTTCATTTGCATTTCATTTCCAACCCATATGTGGAAATATAATTTAATAAAATGCAAATATATCACCAAAAGGCATCCAAGATAGACTTAAGTGAAATATTCTATAACTTGCAAATATTTCACTAAAAGATTTAAGTGAAATATTTAATTAAACTCAAATGTCTCCAAGCTAGGCGTCCCCTTTTGCCTTAGCACATATTTCACTTAAATATTAATTCATCAAATAAGGCCTCCAAAATGTTTAATTAATAAACATTATAAAAATCACTTATCTCTCCAAATCGTCCTCCATGCCTTAGCCAAATATTTTTCACTTAAAACATTATTTTTCATCAAATATCAAACTTGCCAAAATAATCACCTCAAATGCTGGAGACCACTGCTCAAGCTGACCTGCCAGAAATAGCCATTGCACTGAACTGCTGAAATACTGCCAGAAATAGTATTTACTAAAAATAGCATACTGCTAAAAATAGTAAGTTGTTCCAAACTCATTTTCTCCACATTTTGAGTAGCCGTCGCAACTTACTAAAAATAGTAAGTCCGAAAAAGTCATATGATTCAGTTGCATGTCACACCATCGCGAAGCTCTCTGAAAACCCAGAAGGAATCCAGAAGCCAAACTAGAAAACTCCAACATGCAAGCCTCCAAAAAGCAGCCGAGAACGCAAGTCAATATTCTGTCATGCATGTAACCTCATTGCGAAGCTCTCCAAAAACCCAGAAAAATTCACCAGACATGCGTTAGAAACTCTCGCATGCAAGACCTCAAAACCTCCTCTGAAAGTGGAAACCCTAATTTTCATTTCAGCTTTAGCCTACGAGTTTTCGGAAATAGGCTAAATCCAAACGAAGAGTGTAGGGATAAATTGGGGACATTACACAAGGCAACTTTTAACTATTGGTTGGATGTAATGAGACCAAGAAGATGCAATGAAACTAACATTACCATTCCACTTGGACCAAATAAATATTTGAATTATTTTGTTTCAAATTTTCATATCCTTGCTTGGAAGGCATCCAACAAGATAATAGTAAACATGAGCAACAATGAGAATTTTGTTAGCAAATTGAATCTTGCTAAATATTAGAATTTGTTACTTCAGTTGAACAACTTATTTTTTAGTCTGTTTAAAAACCATCCCCACATTTCAGAAAGAGAGACTACCATACTAAAAGGAATGCTTAGATATCTTGTTATCTCGTTGTGTTTAATAAGCCTCTACTCTTTAGAAATCCAATGACGAATGGAGCAATTCTGGGACATTAGAAATTTAGTTGTGTTGTGAGCTAATTGGGAACCAAAAACAACATAGGTTTAGGATGTCCAAAGTATGGTTTAGTTCCTCTTTAAAATTTTGAAGAAACATGTTGTCATCAACAAAGTGTGAGTTGATAACTACCTTATCCAAAGGAATAGATATACCTTTAATAAACTTCATTTTATTGGCCTTTTGAAGAAGATATCCTAGAGCATCAACGATAAGAACATATAGGAAAGGAGATTAATGACACCCCTACCTTATAGAACATTGTAGCTCAAAGGAGGTTGATATAGACTTATTAATAACAAGGTGTGCATTTGCATCTTTAAACAACATTTGAACATGTTTTTGGATCTTTGGACCAAAGCCCAACCACTGCGTCATTGTAAGAATGAAGCGCCAATGAATTCTATCATAAGTTTTTATCAAAATCTAACTTGATCACTAAAGCATTTTGGCATGATTGTTGAGCCCATTTTGTAGTTTCCCAAGCCAACATAAGATTGTTAGTATAAATCATGTTTTTTTAGCTCTCACTATACCTAGCACAATAGGTTTAATTTTGATAGATAAAGCCTTAGCAATAATTCTATAAGAAGTGTTTAATAGGGTAATTGGTCGCCAACCAACAATAAAGTTCTCATTTTCCTTTAAGTATAATCAAGCCTTTGTTAATACTTAGGCCTAAGGAACCCTTCTAGAGGGCTTCCAGGTAAAGCATATAAAAATCATCTTTGATATGATGCCACATGATTGGACAAAATTCAGCTGGAAGACCATCAAAACTAGGACTTATTAGATTTAATAGAGAAAAAGAGCATGTTCGAGTTCTTCCATGGAGAGAGCTCGATCCGAAAATCGATTATAACTTGGATCAATCTTGTTAAGAATATAATTCTTGATATTTTCTTCCAAAGCTTGCTGAATATCTTGCCAATTGTTCTCTTCTTTGAATATATATATATATATATATATTTGGAATAATTTAGTAATTTCAACAAGGCCAATATGTAATTTACCTTCAACAATTATAGCCCCAATTTTCCCCTTCTTATGTTTATGATTGAGATATTTGAAGAAAAAATTGAAACCTTTATTCCCTTCCTTTATCCAATGAAGTCTAGCTCCGATTTTGGCACCTTGTGCCTTATAATGGTCCAATTTCTACAACTGTGTTTCAATAACAACAATAGAATTTTGATTTTTTCATTATGAGGGTTGACATTTAATTGTTTTCAAGCATGTTCCAATTGCCCTTGAGGGGTTTTTTCTCTACATTTACGTCTCCATGCCATTCTCTTACCAAAGGACCTCAGAAAATGAATGCATTTTGATATAGCAAAACACCACTACTCAATCCATGACTCACCCTCTTAGAGGTTTCGAAATAGAATTCCAAATTCCCGCTAAGGAAAAAATGTTATTTAAATGGAAATTATTAAGCTTGGAGGGGAGTTCAACCACAAGACAATTTCTTGAGTAAAAGAGATAGAGCAAATGATAGGAAAATGATCAGATAGGGAAGTTGAATAAGCAACTTACACACATGAACCATAAGAAGAAACCTCCAAATTAGCTATGGGATACATAAAACCGATCTAATTTGCTCAACTTCCTATCATTCCTTGACTTGCAATTGGACCATGCTAACCAATTAGTAGCATGGTTGGAGAATTTATTATTGATGGGTTAGCCACTCCAACAATGTTCCGATAATAAATCCATCTTTCAAATTCATCTTGGTTGAGTTTGAAATAATTAAACCAACTATGATCTTCATGATGTTCAACCATATTAAAGTCTCCTCCCAACGCCCAATCAACATTATGAAGGATTTTAGACATGCAATCCCAAAGAATAGATATGTCTTTAAGATTATTGGGAGCATAAATGGAGCAGAAACCAATAGGTTGTCCATTAATAAAAGAAATAGCCCAAACACAACTATGTGACGAGTCCTCTCTATCAATGACATGTTTAGAAATCCAAGGAGACAAACCAAGCACAACTCCACCACCACCACCATTATGAGAAGTATGGAGGAACATAACATCTTTCCAAAGATTAAAAAGTCACGTCTAAACGTTCATTATATAATTTTACTTCTTGTAAGAATAAAACATCTAGTCTCCAATTTACTATAATGTCTTTAACTTTAAACTTCCTTTGAGGGTGAGAAAGCCATCACATTCCAAGATAAAATCTTGCAATTCATGGTGAACTAGAAAGGTTATTATCCTCTTCTTGTGGCAAGAATCCAAAATAATTAGAGAGAGAAACAACTTGTTCATTACTTGATCTTTCATTTGAAACAAGTTGAGATCTTAACCTTTATAAGAATTAGGAGAAGGAGAACCAAACCTATTAAGGGACTTCAATAAGACTTGAGAATGAGGGTGTGATGGTTTGTTGGTTCGAGAATGAGGCTAGGAGGAAGAGGGGGAGGGTTCCTCTTCCTAACAATTTTCCATTCATCAGACATAATCACATCTTTATAAGAGGAACTTGAAGGGTGTGAATTAGAATGAGCTTGATTTCCAGTGGGGGGCATAATAGTGTTAAATTGAGAGGGAGGTTAAGAAGGGGATTTAAGGATAGAAGAGGAATTGCGAGTTGAATTGGAGAGAAAATTAAGTGGAACAATTGAAGAGTGGGGAAGGACATATATGTTTTTCTTGATTGGAGAATCACGGATCAACTGAACCTTTTGTTGACAAAAAAAGCAAGCATTGGGCTTATTTAGATAAACTATTAGTTGTTTTATTTCAAAACTAGGACCATACAATTTAATATTTTGTAGTAGAGGTTTGTTCAAATCCACTTCCACACACACTCTTAGTTGTACTCTTAGACTAACATGTATATCTGAACTTTGTTTTCACTACACAACTTTACCAAGTTGGGCCACAATATCTTTAAGATATGATATGAATGCTAGGTTAAAAAATGACAATTCTAGCCACATGGGGTAGTGGGAGCGAGAAGGTCCTTTAAAGTGAGTCAAATGTCCAAGCTTGGAGATAACAAATTCGCCCACAAATAACCCATGTTCCACATTGCAAACTTGCTTGAGCATGCTTACCAAGCTTAAACATGTAAGAAACATAGCCCTTGCCTAACCCCCCTATTGTTTCAATTTCCCATCCCTTGTTTTCCTAGTTTAGTTTTTCCCACTTGTAAAAATCTAGCTTTGTAGGAATTCCTCTTAGAAAAATAAAATAACAATTTTGATTTGATTTTTAACAATGAGATCTACAATTTCATCAAGTAATTGAAACTCTAAAGTTTTACTTTGTTCCTCATTTGATAGCTCTTGGCTCCTCCCTTTTTAGCATTCTAGGTAGAAACTATGCTCTTTGTATTAGGCATTTCATTTGTTGCTGCCACTTTATCTATCCAACTTGCAAGCTTTTCTCCCTCCATGTTAGTATTTCCTTCCATTGCAACCAAATCTATGGTAGATTCTGTTGAATCATATATGTTCTTCGCTCCCATTTTCCTTGCCACAATTTTTAACACCATTTGTGCTTGGTTTTTTGTTTCCCCTTTCACTATTCACAACTCTTGGTCAAGAATTGACATTGTAGTAGCGGAAAGAGAATCCTCAGAGGGATTCATGCACTATAGCAGAAAACTAGTGCAAAAACCTTAATAAAATATGGGTTTCATGCAACCTAGAGTTCGTCGATGTCTAGTGGTCGCTTGTTGCAATTATGTTTTTCTTCGCTCACTTGGTCTTTTTCCTTAATATGTCCTAATAAATCTATTTTGATTAGAAAAAAGAAAATAAATATAATAATAAAATAAATATATTAAAATCCAATATATTTTTTTGGAAAGTTTACTTTGAAGATTACATTCTTGCAAAATTAAATGTCATGATGACTTCATTGATCGTGTCTAGTCATGTCATCATGGAGTCTTCTTGGTAACCATGCAAACATAAATAACAATTCTTTAACTTAAATATGATAGCCATTTACACATCAAATAATTAATATTTAATAATAAACATAATATTAGTTTAACAAAATAAGAGGATACAAACATAATAACTTAGATCATACAAATCATCTTAGAGCCAAGAAGGTATGATGAACCCTATATATATATGTATGTTTCCCTATGATGAAATGATAAGATAAAAGAACTCTTAAGTAAATAAAAAGTAAAATAAAATTATTTGTAGTAAAATAAGATAATTTTATTTTGGGGCAACCCTTTGGTGAAATGGTGGGGCTTCTTGCTTGTAAATCCAACAACTAAGGTTCAAACTTCGTAGGGTCGCTATCTATAGTGTCAATAATGGAGTTTTCTTATCCTGGTGTTAAGGGGAGGCTCCTTGGTGAAGTGGTGGGGCTTCTTGTTTGTAGTGCCAACAACCAAGGCCCAAACCTTAATATCTTTTTTTAGGATTATGAATTGAAGATGTGCGAGGGCTCTCTTGATGCCACTCGCGAGGGAGATATGTTCTTGGCTGTGTGTGGGGCTGGTTGTCTATGAAAGGATGGTTTGTAGGCCTGTGTTGATGGAAGACCTAAGTGTTTACTTGGCTCGAAGAGGGGTGGCCGGTGTGCGGCGTCTGGGGAGGGGAAAAAAAGATACGCTCTCCACTTTGGGGTGTCTCAGAATCTTTCGTCACCCTCTGCTCCTGCTCCTCCCTCCCTGGCTTTTGATCCTTTGGCTACGAATCTTGTGGGTGTGTTGTCTACAACGGTGCCTTCCAATTTTGTTTTGGGGTGCAAAAATAGGTCTAATCCCTATCATGTTTGCACTGCTTTTTACCATGAGCAATCTTTGCATGCGAACCCTAGCTCACCTTGCCCTCCAGATTCCTTTGGCCCGCCTCCATCCTTGAAAATGGATAATACCCCTTAATGTGGAAGCACTCACTTCTCTTTTGGGGACTCTGATGTGGTTTTTTCCAATGATCTAGTGGATTTTACCATATTTGATGGCTGTATTGCAATGATTGTGGAGGACTGTGGTAATCACTCTTTGGTTTTGAGATGCTTGCACAAGCGTCCTCTGGTGGCTTTTGTCTTCAAGTGGATTAAAAGATCTTGGAGTAATTTGACTACCCCTGCTGTTGAATCTCTTGACTTTGGATTCTTCTTGATTACTTTTAGTTTTGTTGAGGGTTGGAACTTTGTGTTGTAGAATGGACCATGGTTTTTTGGGAAATTTTTCCTTTTTATTTTTCCATGGTTGCCTTTCTTTGATCCGACTACGACCAATATTACTCTTATTCCTATTTGGATTAGGCTTTACAATCTGCCCCTGGTGTTATGCAATGAGGATTTGCTTAGCAATATGATCAACCAAGTGGGGTCGTTTGTGAAGTTTGATCCGGTCATGGTGGCTTCTTATTGTAGATTCTATAGGGTTTGCGCCATGGTGGATGTTTCTGAACCCCTCTCTCATTGTATCCGGATCCATTCTTCTCACAGTGTCTGAACTCAATTTTTAAATTATGAGGGATTTCCTTTTCGTTGCTTCCATTGCAACATGTTAGGTCATAGAATTGATGCGTGCTCCCTCCAATGTTTAGTTGGAGCAAAGAATGTCTACTCGAAGAAGTGGGTTAAGAAGGTTGGCACTCTAGACACTGAGTTTATTTGGCGGAATCATGGAAGGTTTTTTGAACCCCCCTAGATTTTAGTGTTGAATCCAAAATAGCCTGTAGTTCCCTCTTCTCTTTTGATCATTCCTTCCCATGATAGTTCACCTGATACCCCTTCTGGGTTGAAGGAGGATGGATCTAAGTCTGATGGTACCTTTCCTTTCATGGATGACCTAGAAGATCAGAATCATGATTGTTATGATGATTTTACTTTGAATCTGCCTCAAAAACTTGGGATTTCTCAGTCTATAAGTGGCAAATTAAAACCTGATTGTGGCTCAAAATGTAAGGTTGGGAGGAAGCCCGAGGCTGAAAAGCTTCACATTGAAGGCATGGAAGCGGTGGAGGCTAGTTCCCAATGGACTATGGATGCTCTCCTCCTTCACAACAATTGAAGGGCTTAGTCTTTTGTAGTGTCTTGTGCATTTCTTGTTCCCCTTGGTTTTCAATGTATCAAGATTAGAATTTTGTTTTAGTTCTTAGTTCCTGTGGAGGTTTTTCTAGATTTCTTCTTTCTTTCCACATAGTTCTCAGTTTTTCTCAGCTCCTCCTTATCTACGTGGCAGGCATATTGTAATTTTTCTTTTGTTATAATAAAGGGAGTGGGCCCCTCTTCCCACAACTTACGTATAGAAAAAAATATAATTTTATTTTACTTTAAAATAAATTTCAAGTAAATAAAATACTTTGGAAATCTCTCAACATTTTATAGATGTATTTAAGATAGTTATACTATTTAATTCCATGTACATGTTGTGAATGCCATTTATAGTAAATTTAATATAATTTGTGTTCTAAGCTTGGGACATAACATCTTGCATAATTTATTAAATGAATAGAAGATCTACAAATATAAGAGGTTTTTGTGTCAACCTAACAATTATTAATATGAATAATGAAATGGTTGGTAGTTGAGTATATTATTTTTAGATTAAAAGCACATAATGGTTAAAGTATACTTTCTATTTGATATATTTAATTAGTTTAGATATCTTAAATACATATATCTAAAAGATCCTATTGAAAATTAGAGATTCCAATACTCTTATTTAAAAGATAGATGCATTTAATCTTTATTTGAAAATTGATTTAATTTATCGACTTTGACAACTATTTTTATCTACTACATACACACATGAATACATAAATTTTAATTTTAATTAGAAGATTTTTTATTTTGATAGTTAAATAGCTACAAAGGGGCAACACCCAAAAAAATTGATCATAAAAAATAATACGACTGCTTTTGACCCACGAATGGGGAGCAAAGCGAGCCTAAAACAAGAGACGCAGTTGCGTCATGTTCCTGTCGATTGGTAATTTGGGTTTGGTTGTTGGGTTTGGTTCATGTAATTAATAATAAGCTTTAAATTGTAGGAAAAAAGATAAAAGCATATTGTATTTTTTGAAAACCTAACAATTTAAAATAGACTATATAGATTCAGTGATCAACATTTAAATTCCAGTTTTTCATTGGTGGCATTGTCAATGTCAAGACAAAAAAATTATTGATCAAAATATAAGTTCCGTTGAATTTAATTTCTAGAGTTTACAAGTTTTGTTTTTTTGTTTTTAATTAGGGTTTACAAGTTGAAAATTTGTGCTTTTACAAATCGTTCGACTGATTTCTTCCTTTCACACCGCTCACCCCCACAAAATATTAGTGCACCTGTCACATCAAAGGACTTTACGGATTAAAAGGAAATAAAATGCGCGCGAGCTATCAAGCAAAATTGTTCTTACAACACTTTACCATTACAGGCATAAAATTTTGACAATCCATGATGACAGTTATAAAAAAAATTCCACAGCATTATAAGAGTTTATAAAAAATTCATAAATAGATTCTCACCATATAGTCTAACCAGAACTATACTGTTTAGTGCAGATTATTAGCAGGCTCCCGAGGTTCGAACTCAGGGCCTCTCTGTCGTCTGGAATTTAAGGGTTACAAATAATCTCGCTTTTATCTGCAGTAAAAGAAAACTACGTCATTTGAGTGACGATAATTTTTTTTTCTGATTTGATATTGGGATTTGTATGAAAGATAAGTTTTGTTTTTTAACGTGTATTCATGGAGATTACTGCGTGTTCATGGCGATTGATGTGTGTTTCTTTCCAAATCTGATCCGATTCGATCCGCGACTGGCCCGTACGATTTTTTATTCAACTAAAGCTTTACCGATGGGATGCAATAGATGGCCATTATCCCAAATGAATGGCAATTGTTTTCATATTAAATTAAACTAATAATTGTACTTAATGATGAGTGTTGTGTGGATATTGACAGTTGACGGGACAGCTAATTTTTGTGTGATTTTTAGTAAAATTAAAACTCTATTTTTATCACTGACTATTCACAACACCAACCAGTAGGAAAAAAGATAAAAGCATATTGTATTTATTGAAAACCTAACAATTTAATATAGACTATATAGATTCAGTGGTCAACATTTAAGTTCCAGTTTTTCATTGGTGAGGTTGTCACTGTCAAGACAAAAAAATTGAATTGAATGAATGCATAAGTTATCCTCCCTGTCGGCAGGAACTTATAACCAATAGTATCTTGTTGCTTAAAAGAACCTGAAAACAAATTTGCTACAAAACAAAGCCCAAACAAAATCCCACCACGCGTGGTCACATCTCAATTGGCCTTTTTGGCCTTTCCCTTCCTCGTACCCTTCCTCATACCCCTGGTGAGGAGGGCATCCATTGCGTTCCCTCATCCACAACATCTTTGCCTTTGATACGAAGCTTCTCAGCTTCGGATTTGCGCCCATTTTTCTTTTTGGCAGAAATGTTTGGTTTGGATATGACATTAGCAATTTGGGCGAGAGCAATTTTTAGCAGGAACAACCACATCATTGAGATCCAAGAAGTCATCGAAATCCTCATCCAAGTCATCCAAGAAGGGATAAGAGCCCTCTGAATCAGAAACATTGCTGACCACCACAATTGGAAGGGGGGGTCAGCAGTGGGAAGAGGGGGCGGTGCCTTGTAGGAATCACCGATGGGGGTAGAGGAGGGAGGCATCGAGCCACTAGAGGCCACAATCCAGGGCATCGGAAGGCGAGGGATCCAAATGAATTTTTTTTTTTTCGTGATTTTGCCATATGAAATCTGCATCTGGATCACCCACCTTCCTTACCCACCTCTTGAGCTTGAAATTTCGTGAAGTCTTCCTTACCCACGTCTTGAGCTTGAAATTTCGTGAAGTCATAGGCCTAGGGAAAGTGCAGCCAACAATTTTGTGTCCCAGCTTGTTACATCAAGAACACTTGAAGGGGAGACCTTCATAATTAAGGAATTGAGTCTAGGTCTCGAAGGCTGAATGAATAAAAAAAGAGTGGTGCACCGGTTTGGAGATGTCGATGATGGCACAGACCCTGGTGAATCTGCAATGGGGGGCACTAGCGTCCAACATAAAAAGGATCCAAACTGCTTGACCATATCTTTAATGAGCTCAGACACACACATAATCGGTGGAAGGTTGTACAACCTGATCCAGATGGGAACCAGGGTGATCTTAGCTGCAACAGGATTGAAGAATGGGGACCAATCCGCTAGGAAGAGGCCAGACCGACCAAACAACCAAGGGCCATGCTATTGGACAAAGTTACAATCCTCCATAGAGGCGAAGCAAAGCGGGAAAAAACCAAAATCCAAAATGTCAATGTCTGGAAGGGTTAAGTTATTCCAAGTAGCCTTCATCCAATCGACGAATTGAGCAATCTTGAGCCTCTTGCATAAACAACGAACAAACATGGATCTTTTCCCAAATTCATCCAAAAATTCTCTAATGCGCGAATAAGGAAAATGAAAGTCTATAGGGACATCCGTCAAGCAAACCATCGAGTCTCCCAGAGAGCGAGTTCAGGGGTTGGAGAGGCCGACGAAGGAAAAATAGAGGGCTACGAAGGGCATTCTTGAGTGACCTGAGTTTTACAGAACTCAGAGCACACATGATAGGGTTCCACGTATCCTACAACTGTCGAGGAGGGGAGTAACTGGCACAGGAGAGTCAGGAAGCAAATCCTTCGCAACCCTAGATGGGATATCCACTTGCATCTCCCCCCTCACGCTTCGCAGTTCTTACCTTAACCTTCTGTGCGAGCTTTGCACGAGCTCCAAACACCCATCTCCGCCTTCCAACCGCTGCATCGTCCGCACACGCCTTTGCACCTTCGCACATCGCGCCCGAATTAAAAGATATTTTTATTAAAATGATTTTTATTTTAAAATCACCACATCAAATACTTATCATCAAATGCTTCTCTATTTAAATACATAAACTTTTAAACTATTTAGATAACTCATATAAAATTATATTTTAACAAAATATTAAGAAGCAAACCATTGCAATTAAATATATGAACTTGATAATCATAAAAATAATATTTATAAATTTTTTATTTAAATTATAGATATAATGGATGAAATTATATATCAGAAACATTATATTACAAAATGCAAAGTAATCTCTTTATAAAAGAGGTAATTATCAACCTCCAATATTTTGTTAGATCTACTTAGTTGAAACTATTATAATCCTAGAACAACTTATTAATTTGAAAATATTTCTAAGGAACTTTTGTCTTTCAAAATTCAAGAATTTATTTATAGAATGAACTATTCTTCTCCATCATAAGTAGCTCATTATAATTATTTGTATCTAATCCATTTAAAATAGTGGCCAAAAGAACATGTTTTCTTGGATAAAGGCCTCTCCCTCTTTAACAAAGGATTTGACCTTTTAAAAATTCTTTCTTCCTTTGTTTCATGTCTTTTATGCAATTGACATAGGTAGACTTCAAATAACATGGATAGACTTATAAGTAGGAGGTTACATGTAATAATTAATTTAATGCAATAAGCAAAAATGGTTACATATTTATCATATTTACATCACTTGATAATTCCATCTCTTGAGACGATGTAATATGACAAGAAACCTATTTAGTTGACTTTAGTTATGAGTGACAATTATTTTAAATAAAAAAAATTATCTTTGTTATTTGCTATTTTAAATGAAAAAAATTATCTTTGTTATTTTATGAATTTAAAATTATTAAGAGTATTAATTTTTTTATAAAAGGGGTAAATGTTTTTTATTTGAAATTATGAACCGATGAGATCACAAATGGGGGACCTCATCTCTAATATAAATTCTCAACAATTACATTCCAACGGGATTTGAATCTTGATGGAAAGAATACAAACATAATAACTTAACCATCACACCATGCCACTATTGACTATTAAGAGTATCAATTGAGAATTCAATAAAAAGATATTTAATCAACCTAATAATAATTTTATAATAACAAATTTTTCTAAGATAATTAATTATATTAATAATTAAAAATATTCAATTAAGTTAGTATTTGTGAAAAAATGTTTCGTAGTAAATTAAAAAATATAAAGGTAAAGCTTTAATCAAGGAAGTACGTTAAATAGTAAATTTTTTATGAATGTGTAATTATTCAAAATTTTATATTTAATAAATAAGTAATTAGTAGTGTTTTAAGGATCACTTTTTTTATCTATTTTATTTTGGTATGTGGGACAAAATACTAATAAAATTGTTAGTTCCAATTGTATGATGAATTATATAGATTTATATGTATTGTACTTTCTATTACATGAAATAAATATTAATGATTTGATTCCAATGATATCAATGTTCATTGAATTTCTTCAATGTGAAATCTTTTATATTTTGAGTGTTCCTTTTAATTATGATTATGATTCGACCATATTAACTTGTATATTGGTGAAGTGCACTTAAAGTTGGTGAAATGTCCTTAAAGTTGATGGATTGTCTTGTAGAAATTCTCTTTTTATTTTCCAACACCTTTAAAATATTGAGACATTTGAAAAAAAAATGGTACAAAATATTTGGCTAGTTTTCCATTTTCTAAATGTATAAATAAATAATATGTTATAAAATAAGGTCATCTAGTAGTTAGTACCTATCTCAAATTTATTATTATAATTTTATTTTTTTTGTACAAATAACATGTATTAATACATAATTTTGTTAATTTTTAATAAAATTTGTGTAATTAAAGTTATTGATTTTTAATAAAGTGAAATCAAACAATATTATTCTTTATATAATTGTATTAAAATCTTATAAATATTAAATTAAAATATGTATAGATGAAGTTAAAAATAAAATATTTAATTAATTTAAATAAAGTAAATATTATTGTGGTTGTGGAATAACAATTTAATGATAAAAGATTAATAAAAAAAATTGTATATGTATAATTTTTGTAAATTAATTGTTTTTAATAAACAACAATAATTATTTTATAACAAAAATTTAAATATTGATTAAAGAAAATATGTTCAAGATACTTAAATATTTTAGAGCATACTTATAAAGAAAACTCATATTCTTAATTGAATTTATAAAAAATAATTTAAAATGTTATAAAATAGTTTTTTGTTATTTTATATTATGCTTTAATTAAAAATTAGAGTAAATCAATATTGTTGCAACTTGTCTTTATTAATAATGATCACATAAATTATAAATTAATTGTTTAGTTTTTCAATAACATAGAATATACATGTATTCTGCTATATCTGTCTCTTGCTTGTTGTTAAAGGGTTTTGGGGCCCCTTCAAAACTTGTTTTTTCCTTAATAAAAAAAATAGAATATACATGTATAAATAATTAAAATTTAAAATTTAAAATATTTTTAATGTTAATTTTATAATATCACTTTCAATAATATTGATTGATATTGTTGTTAAACAGGGAGAGATTTTGGACGAGACGGATATACACGTATGATATACCCTATCAATAGTTGTGTCTCTTTAAAGAGAGGTTCTACATGGACTTTTTTATTTGTTCCTCTAAATTTAAGGGTTAATGCTCTCTAAAAGTGTAATATTTGTATTATGTGAAACTTACTCCTTCCTTTTATGTCAAAATATCCATATTTAACACGCTGTGGAAAAATACCTCCTACTTATCTATCCATATTTAGTTTTTTAATAGCTTTATGAGTATTAAAAATCAAATGTGAAAGTGGAATGGTAATGATACATACATACATGCATATACACACAAGTGCACACATGCATAAATATACACATGAACATCAAACATATCATCTATAATTATAATCTATTGTAATTCATTTTAAATGTATTCTTATGTTTTTCAATCTTATATTAGATTAATTTTTTAATAGTATCATAAATGTTTTACATAGATGTATACATACAATTCCCTTATAATTATTATCTACTATAATTCATTTAAAGGAAATTCATATGGTTTTAAAGCTTTTATTAACTTAAAATTTTAAGAGTAACTTGAATGTTTTATTTAAGGCTCTATTATAAAGAATATGATAAATATGTAAATAATTATGAAGCTTTGAAAAAATATTCTCTTTTTGTTGGCATTCATGGTAAAGAGGGAGTTGGAGATTGGTTATATTAGTTTACACTCGAGTATGTATAGAGAATTAATCAAAGGGGTTCACATGAACAAGTATAAATAATAGAAAAAAAAGGATGGTCAATGAAATAAAAATATATAATATTAACATTGAATGTGTAATAATCATAGTAGTGACAATTACATAATTTATACTTTTCTCTTTCATTTTAGGTTCACTTTGATTTGGTGTGGTTTGTCTTTAAAAATTGACACATAACTTGGGTTTTTACTTGATTTCATATGTGCTTATTCTTAGGGATTGATTTTCATCCTTTATCCATTTTCTGACTAGGTTCCAATTTATAATTTGAAGAATTGACCTAGGTTAATTATGCCCTTTGTAGAAGTAAACCAAAATTTGTGAATTTCAAATTTAAATTTAGTCCCAGTTTCTTTCCTCTCAACTAGTTTTTATGTGCTATCTTGAACTATGAAACATTTCTTTAGCCACCTTTGAAGCTGTATTTGAGGACTAACCTTAATTTATATATACTTCATCAACTATATCTCATTCCTTCATTTGTAATCATTTAAAGAGCATACTTAAAGCATCCATTCTGCATCACCTACTGATGCAAGAGCATCCAAGGTGTAAGAGCAATCTTGCATCACCCAAAAAAATGTTGTTTCTTTTCAATAAGGGCTAAATTTGGTAGGGTTACTATTTATAGTAAGTTTGCATTTATGCACGATTGGGCACGAAATCTTACATAGACCTCCAGAATGGTAAATTGAAGCCAATGGCAAAGAAATCACTTAAATATCATTTGTCATTTGAGAGATTAAAATTTCAAATTTTTGAAAATCCTATTAAAATCTTTTAAGTCAATTTTGGGGCACTCAGAAGCTCCAGATGGGCTTGAAAATTGGTAGAAAACGAAAATAGTCTACCTTAAGAATTACTTTTTAGGGATGCACCTTCTCGAGGGTTTTTTGAAAATATATTATAATTGAAAATCCAACGATCGAATCAAAAGTTATGACCCCACGAAGTTGTACTACCAAAATTAATAAAATTTTGAAATATCTTCTTGAGGAAGTTACACTTTTCGAAAGATTCTAGGGTGGTTACACCTTCCAAATAAAGGATGTGAATGGGGGTTACAGGGAGGAGGACATAGCAGCGTAGATGGTGGCTCTAATTTGCAGATTTGCAAATTTATGTAATTAGAAAGCCCATGTGATGGCAATTGTAATGTTGTAATTTCATTTTCATTTCAGTGATCATTGGAAATCCTTGTTTCCTTCTTACATTTTGTTTATGCAATTCTTTGTTGTTGTTGTTGTGAGTTGCAAATTGTAAGGGGAGTACCCTTCATCAAGTGGTATCGGAGTAGGAGTTCTTGAGTGTATGTATAGATCACCGAATGTGAGGTAGTTTACACCAGGACTTGTGGTTGTGGGTTTGTTAGAAAAGATGCCTTCACAAAGAAACTGTGGTGGAAGAAATGCTAGGGTAACAGAAGATGGTTTTAGAGCCCTCTAAAGACAAGTTCAAGTATTGCAAGAGGAGCTGATGTCAGAAGAAGAGATGAACATGAGATGAGGCTGCAAATGAAGAGCTATTTGAAGAAGAACAAGATGTAATGGATCCTGGAGAAGTAAGACTAATTAGGGCCATTTCCAAGATTAAAAAGAGGTTGGAGATAAAAGTTTCTATTTTTTTTGGAAACTTGAATCCAGAGGAGTTGATTGATTAGGTCAATGACATGGATGAGTATTTTGAGTATAAGGAAATAGAAGATTCAGAGAGGGTCAAATTTGAAAAGGCCAAGATTAAAATCCATGATAGCATATGGTGGAAAGAAGTCCAGTTGGAGAGAAATAGAAGAGGATAAGAGAAAAAAATGAGATGGGATCAGATGGTGGAAAATTGAAGAGACAGTTCATTCTTGTGGACTATGAGCTAGATTTGTTGAAGAAGATGCAAGGTTTGAAACAAGTGGGGAAATATGTTAAGGAGTATACAAAATAATTTGATTGAGTCTTGATTAGAATAGGCCATTATGAGGCTCACAAGGAGAAAGTTTCCCGTTACATAAATGGGTTGAAGCTGAGTATTCAAGAAGAGTTGAGTTTGGTGAGGATGAACACGATTGAAGATGCATATTAGTTTTCCCTGAAGGTGGAAGAGAAGCTAAACGAAAGGTTCGAGAGCAAGAAAAGAGGTCGAGGTGGAAAGACTAGTGGACATTCATATGGAGATTGACGTGAATATCAAAAGAAGACCAAAGGATCTAGCAACAGTAAGAACCAGAAGGGAGATAATAGCTACTATCCTTGAGATCAAAATAATGGAGACCAAAGAGGAAAGGAAGATCTAGACGAGGACCAGAAAGAGGCTTCCATGGAACTTGTTTTCAATGTGGAGAAGGACATAGAGTCTATGCTTGTCCTCAGCATCAAGGGTGGACAAATAGAAGACTTAAAGGTAATGCCCAAGTTACCCATGTAGATGAAGATGCTCAGTCTTCACATTTTGAAGATGCTGAAAGAGGAGAGGCCCTTTTTGTCAGAAGAGCCTCGCTGAATGAGAATGAACCAGATCAAAGAAAAAACCTGTTCCACACTTGATGCAAGTGTGAAGGTAAAGTTTGTAATGTTATCATTGATGGAGGTAGCAATGATAATCTTGTTTCAAAGGAAATGGTTACTAAGTTGCAGTTGGAGAGGGGAAGGCATCCAAAACCACACCAAATCACATGGTTGCAAAAGGACCATAAGGAATTGGTCAATGGGAAATGTTTGGTAAAGTTTAAGATTGGTAACTATCAAGATGAGGTATTGTGTGATATCATACCTATGGATGTTTTACATGTTGTTAGGTAGACTGTAGCAGTTTGATTGACATGTGGTGCATGAAGGGCATGCTAACACCTATTCCTTGACAAAGGATGACATTCATCATAAGTTGAAACCCTTGAAAGAGGTAGAAGAAAAGGTATGCAGTAATACAAGGATTTACTTGGTTGATGAAAGAAAGTTCCTAGAAGGTATGAGACATGAGAATATGTGTTTCATATTGATCCCTATAGTTGATAAAGAAGATACTAATGAGGTACCTGCAGAGGTTTCAAATTTGTTGAATGAGTTTCAGGATATTATTTCCGATAATGTACCTAAAGGTTTTCCTCGAGTAAGGAAGATTAGCCATCAGATGGACCTAATTCCTAGAGCCAGTTTACTAAATAAGGAAACTCGTCATATGACTCCAATAAAGAGCGAATATTTGAACATACAAGTGCAACAATTGTTGCAAAAGGGATTGATAAGAGAATTTGAGTCCATGTGCAGTACCTGCAGTTCTAGCACCAAAGAAGGATGGGGAATGGTGGATGTGTACAAATTTCAAAGCCATCAACAAGATCACCATCAAGTATATATTTCCCTTACCAAGGATGGATGACATCATGGATTGTTTGAGTGGAGTTGACTACTTCACAAAGATAGAGAAGGAGATGAATCAAAGACAACCTTCAAGACCAAAGAGGGTTTGTACGAGTGGTTAGTCATGCCTTTTGGGATAACCAATGCACTGAGCACATTCATGCGACTCATGAACAAGGTATTGAAAGAGTTTTTGGGTAAATTTGTCATTGTTTATTTGGATGCCATTTTAATTTTTAGCAAGACATTATGTAGTGTAGGAAAATGTATCCCTTTACATTTTCACACTTGTTTGGGCCCTCCTTGCTGAAATTGGGCTTCTTTATTCCTTAGTTGGTTCTATTTTGCATCCAAAATCCTTATTTAATGCATCTTTTCGAGGATAATCCCGACACATATCTAATAGCCAATCATAAATTAGTGTTTTTGGTTTGTATGGCCCAAATTTAGTGATTTGGGACTCATACGCCACCTTGGGCATATGGGTCCCACCTAGGTTTTAGGGCCTAAACCTATATTTAACATTAAACTAAACATTTCTTGAAAATTGTGTCCCAAGCTTAGCCTATTGGGACTCATATGCCCTAGCTAGTGTATGAGTCCTGCTTAGCTTGGACCTAATTTAAATTAAAATTATTGGTGGGATTTTATTCTCCTAGATCTGATGTCAGCTTGTAGTGTTGTAATTTCAAAATATTTGGCATAAACAAGTATAAATACAAGGTTATTTCACATAATTTCATCTAAGCAATCATAATATCAACCTAGAAAGTTTACAAGTGATCTAGGCACTCAAGTAGTCATGCATGATAGAAATTTTGTGATTACAAGAGCATTCAAGAGATGATTATCAAGCATTTTGAATCATTATTTAAGAATCAAGCATCATGCCAAAGTCATCATGCATCTTGTTTGTTTTTGAGCTAACATTTGTGATTTAGGTATTTCATGATTCAAGCAAGCATTAAAGTCGAGATCTACAACATACAATTAAGAGTCAAGATCTACATTCATTCTATCCATTACATACAATATTGCAACCTTTGTTCCAAGGGTTTGGTGAGTTGCAACATAGCTTATTTGTTCATTCACCATTCCTTTAGTCCATTTGATTTCATTTCAAGGTTTGATTACCAAAACAGGGTTTGAACAAGGCAAACCCCTATCTACTAACAAGAAACCATTTTCCCCTCTCTTTGATGTGTGATTTATAGATTTAGGTTGGAGATCCATTGAATAGAAAGATTGGAAAAAGTTGTCAAAGTTGTCACCTTGCTTGCAAGGTCATGAAAAGTCACTTACAGAGTGAAATTCAGTGTTTCTGACTTGGAGATCGGAAAGTAGAGAAGCTATAGGAGAACACTAGAGGATATAAAAGTTTTAGATCAACCTTGAGACTAGGACTAAATTGTCACTTGTGGCGTATGAGTCCTAGTATACCTGAATTTAGGCACTTTTTGTAGATCTTGGTTTACCAATTTCAATTTTTGGTTTTGGCCTAAAACCCTAAACTAGAACTAAATGACCCCTATTGGCGTATGAGTCCCAGTGTGCATTAAAAGTCATAATTCCAAGATTGCAGACCTTGTTTCAAGCCTCTACAACTTTCCAAGTGCATCGTTGTTTATCTTCAGTTTATTGTTCTAATTTGAGTTCATTTCTAGGTCATATACTTAAGTTTTACATATCATTTAAATTTCTTGTCTTTCCTAACCTTTGGTTGGTGGTGAACCCACTTTGTGTCTTTAATCACACCCTAGGACACCCTTATTGTAGATCTATTTCCCTCATTACATCCTTCGATTGAGATCTCTAGGGTTTCCTTGAATGAAACTTGAAGGAAATAGGATGAAGGTCCTAAACCCTTTTTGTGTTCCATCTCCTAAAAGGTGGAACCCCTATTCCCCTCATTTCACATTGGAGGAGAATTTGATGCATATAAGAATTTTTTTTGAGAAGCTAAGAGAGGAGAAGTTGTTGATCAATTTGAAGAAGTGCGGTCTTGTGAAGAGAGAGTTGGTGTACCTAGGATTTGTTATCTCAGTAGAGGTTCTTAAGATGGATCTAGAGAAGGTGAAAGCTATTTTTGAATGGCCTACACCAAGGAGTGCTATGGAGGTGAGATATTTTCATGGTTTGCAAGTTTTTATAGAAATTTTATCATATATTTTAGTATTATTTGTGCATCTCTAATTGAAACAATGTGAGGGGATAGAAAATAGTTTAAGTGGACTAAAGGAGCAACACAAAATTTTGATATGTTGAAGAAGAAAGTTACAAAGCAACCTATCTTGGAAATTCTTGATTTCAACAAGGTATTTCAGGTAGATTGTGATGCTAGTGGTAATGCCATTGGATCTGTTTTGAGTCAAGAAGGTAAACCCACTACTTATTTTAGTGAAAAGTTGAATGATGCAAAGAAGTAGTATTATGTTTATGATTAGTAATTTTATGCTATAGTCTAGGCTTTGAATAAATGGGTGTTGAAAATGGAGGTAATTATGTAGCTTAAAACTTTTAAAACTATGTGACTATAGATCTAATTAAGTGTTCTTTTGTCACAAATTCTTTGTGTATGATTATCTATTTAGATCAATTTTACCAATTGTAGAAAGAGACAAAAGATTGTAGAAGAATGAGACAAGAAGATAGAAGTGGCACAACATATACGTGGAGAAACCCTTTCAGGAAAAAAATCCACCACTAGAATCAATAGTGCTTGTATTATTTAACCTTAGAATAAGATTACAATAACATTGTATCAATCCTTGATTGATATGCTTCTTTTTCTTTCAACAATTCTTCTTCACAACTTGCAATAAACTTTGAAAAAACTATCTTCAACTTGCTGCAATTAATAGACAATTATGAGCATTGTAAACTCCAAAGAGTTGTCAATTACAAGAGCACAAAGCTCCTCTCAAAAACCTACGCCTATATTGTGCAAGTAGAGTTCCATCTTGTAACATGAAGTCAAAACTAAAGTCTCCTTAATTTAGGCACCCCAAACTAAACACTTAACCGATCGTTGGTCAAGAAAATATCTTCCAAGCTTCTCCTCAAAGTTGGCGCCCAAGAATGGGCCCAGTTAACTCAACCTTGTAAATATATTCTCATGCAAAATGTGTTAACTCAAAGATGCCAACTTGGGTGCCCAAGGTGGGTCCAAGTCAATCTTAGTTAACTAAAACATATCTCTCCATCAATTCATGCAAACGTTATGCATGATTGATCATCCCCACTTAACTGAATGTGTCCACCTGTTATCTATCATGCAACTGAATTCATTAGTCATGCAACTGAAGTCAACTAAAGTCAACTAAAGTTAACTAACATTCAACTGAAACTAGCTACATGCAACTGAAGATAACTAAACCATAACTGAATTGAACTGAACTAATATTGAATTAAATTGAATTGAATTGAACTGAAATAAAGTCCACTCATGTAAATATCAATCCCTAATTTGTAGGATATTTACATGCATTACTGAAGTGTTATGAATTCTCCAAGTAGTTAACTTAAGCAAGGTGGGTTCTACCTTCCATGTGGGCACCCCATGTGCTCCTATTTTGTAGGAGCTCTTCTTAGGTGTCCCCACATGTTCCTATCATTTAGGAATAGTCACAAATGTCAATATACATGTTCATTTCATTCAAATTTAATCTCTTTCTAATCCTAGTGTGGGGAACACTTTCCAAGGACTTAGGAGATACATGAAATATGTTTAGGATTACAATTAAATGGATTATTCCCAACATTCTCCCACTTGACATTATACATTACAATTATTCTAAACAAGGAATCATTAATTATAAATCAAGTACAGGACTCAAGGATAATGACCTTCTTGCACCAAGAGAACTTATCTGTAGGAACTGGTTTCGTAAGATAATCGCAACATTGATCAAAGTGTCAACTTTCTCAATCAATACCTTCCCACTCTCAACCATTTCTCACACAAAGTGATATTGAACATCAACATGCTTAGTATGAGCATGATACATAGGATTTTTGGCTAAAATATAGCACTCTGACTATCACATTCCAAGTTTAAATCTTGCAATTAAAACCAATCCCAAGTCTCTATAACCAAACTCCTCTTTAGAGGCATGTGTAGCAGCCATGTACTTTCATACGTGATAGAAAAAAGCCAGCGTGAACACCTCCTTACTCGTCCAACTAACTGTAGCTCCAAACAAAGTAAACACATAGCCACTTGTCGACCTCTAACTGTCCAGATCTCCTACCCAATCTGAATCAACAAAACCCTGTATGTCCAATGATCTATGCATAATATAAATTTCATTAGAACCATGATAAACCAAACAATAATTAGAAATGCCTCACAAATATCTAAATACCCTTTTAACATAAGTCATATGTTCTTCACGGGGTTAGACATAAACCTACTTAGAACTCCCACTGCTTGGGCCATATTTGGTCTGATACAAACCATTGCATACATTAAACTACCAATTGCACTAGCATATGGAATTTCAGGAATTTCCTCATAATCAAAATCTGATTTAGGACTCATGTATAAACTTAACTTTGTGCCAACTGGTAAAGGAATATTAATTGGTTTACTATCATGCATGTTAAATTGTTTCAAAATAGTATCAACATAGTTGCTTTGACTTAAGAAAATATTTTTGTTACCTCTATCTCTACTAATCTCCATACCAAGGATATATTTTGCAACCCCTAGATCTTTCATCTCAAATGTGCTAGAGAGTTGTGCTTTCAATTCTTTGATCATTACCTTGTTGTTACCAATAAACAACATGTCATCAACATACAAGATAATAATTAAAAGTTGATCATTAATAAAGTTTATGTAAAAACACAATGATCTTCCTCACTCCTAACATAACCAATTTTCAATGCAAAAGCATAAAACTTATGGTACCACATTCTTGGTGACTATTTCAATCCATATAAGATCTCTTTAACTGCAAACCAATTCTTCTTATTCTACAACAAAACCATCCGGTTGCCTCATATAAAATCTCCTCGTAAAGATCCTATGCAAAAGTAATTTTCCACATCCATTTTACTCTGTCTCAAAATCATAAGCAACAACAATAGATAAAAAGAATCTAATATAAGTTAATTTAGCAACAGGAGAGATGATTTCATTAAAGTCAACTCCCTCTCTCTGGGAGTAGCCCTTGGCTACTAATCTAGCCTTGTACCTTTTGAGATTACCATCTACTCCAATTTTCTTTTTAAAGATCCATTTACAACCAATGGCCTTTCTTCCTTTGGGAAAACTCTCAAGATACCATGTGTCACAAGTATCCAAGGATTCCATTTCCTCATGCATAGCTTGTGACCAAAGCTTGTTCTCATCTGAAGACAAAGCTTCCTTGTAAGATTTAGGTTCATCATTAGCACTCATCAAAGCAAATATACAATGGAAATTAGGTGGGCGGCTATAGCTATCGGATTCCATTGTCTTGAGGATCTTCCAAGGGCTCTTCTTGTTCCTCAGCCATGCTCATCATAGGCATCTATCTTTAGAAAGAACTCCTCTGAAATCTCCTCATCAATCCATCGGTTTCTCTTCCAACATGTGCATCTTCACTTGCTTCTCAATATTTATCTCAAAATGCACTATTCCAGAAGTATCCTTCTCCTTTGGTTTTTCTTCTCTTGAATAAGATCTAAATTCCTTGAAAATCAAATCTCTAGATAAAGTATTTTTTTGGGTTAGAAGTTAAAAGCTTTGTAATCGCCTGTTTTCCATAACCTATGAGATATGCATTTATGTGCTTTTGGATCCAACTTAGACCACTTTTCTTTAGGAACATGAACAAAAGCCTCACAACCAAAGATCCTTAAATGTGCAACACTCGGTTTCCTACCTAGCCACATTTCATAAGGGGTTTTATCTTCAATAGATGAACTAGGAGATCTATTGATTAAATAACAGAAAGTACTTACAGCCTCGGCCCAAAGGCACCGATCTAGCTTAGCACTGCTTAACATACTCCTATCTCTTTCCATTAAGGTTTGGTTCATCCTTTCTACTACTCCATTTTGTTGAGGTGTATATGGAGTAGTTTTATGTCTCACTATTCTTGCATGCTTACAATAGTCATCAAATTCCCTAGAACAATACTCACCACCATTATTTGATCTCAACACTTTTATCTTATGATCTGATTGATTCTCAACCAAAGCCTTAAATTCCTTAAACTTATTAAACACATCAAATATGTTATGCATAAAATAGATCCAAGTGTATCTTGAGACATCATCAATAAATGTGACATAATATCTATATTTTCCAATAGAGTCAATATCCACAGGGCCCACTACATTTGAATGAATAATCTCTAATAATCTTTTAGCTTTATTTGTTTTAATAGAAATTAGATCTAGATTTCTTTCCGACACAATGCTCTCAAAATCATTTTTTCCAATATTATAATTAGGAATACCATCAACCAAATTTTTATTAAGAATGGTCGTAAGACCTTTTTCACCTATATGGCCTAATCTATGGTGCCATAGCATACATGTATTTTTAGTTTCAATTACATTTGATAAAATATTTACATTGGAGGTATTCAGCTTAAACAAAGTCCCAATCTGAGATCCTTTAGCAACCACCATATTCCCTTTCACCAATTTGCAGCCACCTTTGTCAAATGTCACATGCATTCCAGAATCATTAAACTTAGATACAAAGAAGTAAATTTCTAGCAAGTCACGGAATATGCAAAGCGTCATTAAGTCTTAAATCTACCATCACTAAAACAAGATTGTTGAAGAATGAGACAAGAAGATAGAAGTGACACAACATATATGTGGAGAAACCATTTAGGGAAAAAAATATACCACTAGAATTAATAGTGCTTGTATTATATTATTTAACTTTATAATAAGATTACAATAACATTGTATCAATCCTTGATTGATATGCTTCTTTTTCCTTCAACAATTCTTCACAACCTACAATAAACTCTGATAAAACTCTCTTCAACTTGCTGCAATTAATAGACAATTATGAGCATTGTAAACTCCAAAGAGTTGTCAATTGCATGAGCACAAAGCTCCTCTCAAAAAGCTACGCCTAGATTGTGCAAGTAGATTTCCATCTTGTAACATGAAGTCAAAACCAAAGTCTCCTCAATTTAGGTGCCCCAAAATGAACACTTAACTGATCATTGGTCAAGAAAATATCTTCCAAGCTTCTCAAAGTTGACACCCAAGAATGGGCCCACTTAACTCTGCCTTGTAAATATCTTCTCATGCAAAATGTGTTAATTGAAAGATGCTAAATTAAGCGCCCAATGTGGGTCTAGTTCAATCTTAGTTAACTGAAACATATCTCTCCATCAATTCATGCAAACATTATGCATGATTGATCATCCCCACTTAACTGAATGTGTCCACCTGTTATCTATCATGCAACTTAAGTCATTAGTCATGCAACTCAAGTCAACTAGCATTCAACTAAAACTAACTACATGTAACTGAAGATAACTAAACCATAATTGAACTGAATTGAACTGAATTCCACTCATGTAAATATCAATCCCTAATTTGTAGGATATTTATATGCATTACTGAAGTTTTATGAATCCTCCAAAAATTGAACTTAAGCAAGGTGGGTTCCACCTTCCATGTGGGCAGCCCATGTGCTCCTATTTTGTAGGAGCTCTTTTTAGGCATCCTCACATGTTCCTATCATTTAGGAATAATCACAAATGTCAATTTACATGCTCATTTCATTCAAATTTAATCTCTTTCTAATCCTAGTGTTGGGGAACTTTCCAAGGACTTAGGAGATACATGAAATATGTTTAGATTGCAATTAAATGGCATCCTATTCCCAACAATGGAGACATTGTTTGTTGCCAAAAGAGTTTGTTTTATTTACTAATCATCAAGCTTTACAATATTTAAATAGTCAAGGGAAGTTGAATCAAAGACATTTGAAATGGGTTAAATTTTTGCAAAGTTATACATTTGTTTTGAAGCATAGGAGTGGAAGATCTAACAAAGTTGTAGATGCCTTAAGTAGGAGGAAAAACTTGTTAACAAAAATGCAGATTGAAGTTATTGGGTTCAATGAACTCAAGAGCTTGTATCTAAAGGATATTAATTTTGCAAAGGCTTGGATAGCTTGCATGGAGCCTATCATTTTGGATAGGATGAGACGGTTGGATTTTACAATCGAAGATGGTATGCTATTTTGAGGGAATCAATTATGCATACCAAGGAGTTCCATGAGAGAGAACCTAATCAAGGAGAAACATAGTGGAGGATTAGCTAGACACTTCAGTCAAGATAAGACCATTGCTATTGTTGGTGAGCATTACTATTGGCCACATTTGTAGAAAGATGTGAAGAAGTTTGTGTAGAGTTGCAAAGTATATCAGATGGCAAAAGGAACAAGTCAAAATACTAGATTGTATCAGCCATTACCTGTACTTGAGAGGCCATGGGAGGACATTCATATGAATTTTGTTCTTGGTTTGTCGAGGACACAAAGAGGGCATGATTCCATATTTGTGGTGGTGGATAGATTTTCAAATATGGAACACTTCATTCCATGTCATAAGACCAGTGATGTTCATTTTGTAGAATATTTTTTAGGGAGGTGGTAAGAATACATGGTCTACCCAAGAGCGTAGTTTCATATCAAGATACCAAGTTTTTTGGGTATTTCTAGAGGACATTGTAGAAGAAGATGAAGACTGATTTGAATTTTAGTTTTGTACACAATCCACAAACAAATGGACAAACGAAGGTGGTGAATAGGAGTTTGGGTAACATGTTGAGATGCTTAGTAGGAGACAAACCCAAGGGATGGGATTTTATTTTACCACAAGCATAACTTTCTTACAAAAATTCTGTCAATAGGAGCACTGGTAAATCACCATTCTTGATTGTGTATCAGAGTAGTCCAAGAACTACTTTTGAACTGAGAAAGATGGATAAGGGGGAGAAGAGTAGTGTTGAGGTTGAATATTTTGCTGAGCACCTAAAGAATTTGCATGAAGAGGTGAAGAAACATATCAATAATATTAACTCATAGTATAAGGCTAAGGAAAATAAAAAAGAGGTATAAGGAGTTCCAGGTAGAAGATGAAGTCATGGTTCATTTTCAAAAGGAGAGGCTTCTAGTTGGTACATACAAGTTAAAGATGAAAAAGTTTGGACCATGTGAAATTATGAAGAAACATGATTTAGGAAATACATATGAGGTAGAGTTACCTAATGAAATTCATATTTCACCCATGTTTAACATTTCAAATTTAGCAGAATATCACGAAGGAGGAATTGATGAAGAAAAAACAGAAGCATAGTGGAATATTCTAACAACTACTTTAGAAAAGGAGGAGATAGAAGAAATTTTAGATAGTTGTGTGGGTAGAAGCACAAGAAATAGGCAATATGCAAAGTACTTGGTGAAATGGAGAGGAAGGCATGTTGAAGATTCATCATGGTTATTTGAGGCTAAGGTTAACCATCTTGGTTTCCTTCCAACTCCTAAGAAGTGACAAGGTCACTTTTCAAATTACCTTAGGTGTCTGATGTAGGAGCATCCAGGGTGTAAGAGCAATGTTGCATCACCCAAAAAAATATTGACTCTTCCAATAATGAGGGCTAAATT
>VDFB02373365.1:83129170-83207187 GCA_007258455.2 Sequoia sempervirens
CCTCAAAATGCCAGAATAAATTCAATGAGCCATTCAAATTCCCTGATGAATGCCTGATATAATAATTTCAAGGAAACTATTGGAAGCAAATATGATCTATTCATCAATGACTTTGGATCACTGGAGCTTAATAATTTGAGAAATTCCTTGTACACTTTTGGAAATTTAAATGTTTCTGCCATCAACTCTTCTTTCTTAAACCTAGATAATTACATCCATGTATATGTTGAATGTTGCTCGTGTATGTATCTGGGGTGAAAATTTTGAAGTGTGTTCTCGTCAAAATTTTACTTTTGGGCATTTTGTATTGTGATTGAAACAAGCCAAGTAGCCTCCAAAATTTCCCTAGAAAATTGACCAAATGATCTCCAAAAGTGACCAAAATTCACCAAAATGTTGATTTACGATAGGGAAGCATGTTTGTCAATCATTTTGGCATGAAGTTATCGGGATTGCAAAATTTTAATGCTCGAAGTTTCCTATTTATTATTTTTTTTAAACTACCTCTCAAAAAGTCAACTAAGACTCACCAACTTGCCTTCTTGGAAAAATACCAAATATGATTTTGGGAAGCTACAACTTGGGAAATTTTTTCATTTAGGTCCCATTAACACATGTGCAAAAGGGTTTCTCATTCATCAGTGTCCTTCACAAGATATTTAATGTCAAAGTGTTCTCTATGAATTTTTTTTGGAAATGCAGATGTCGAACTTTGTAAAATCAATTTGGATTTGATTTTGAAAAAATACAAAATGAGGAGCTAAATTTCTGAAAACTGGCATGAAAGATCATTAAGGTGGGAAGAATCTGAGACACCAATTAGTTCATCATGACAATCTTCCAGTTGATAATTATTATCCTCCAAAGTTGCCCCTTGTTGACAATTTTTACTGTGTAGACAACAAACCTTTCCCAAAACCTTTCAACTTGATACTTTAAAACCTCGTCATATCAAATCATAAGAAGCTGAGATTAGGTAGACACACTCATGCATGGTAGATAAGCATGCCCACACAATGGTTCAGTATGGAATTGAACCGGTTTCAAATTGTGATTTTTCAAAGTAAGCTATTGGGACATGTTTCATTAGTTCCTTTTCTGAGTGTTGCAATCAAAATTTTCAACATGGGAGCCTCACATTTTGCAAAAAATGGTAGGAAATTATTTATGGTTCCAACACACACCACATGACTTTTTTAGAAGATGATTTGACCTCTTTAGAGCTATGTTCTATGTCTACCATACTAATGGTTGATCACACTCCTGTTAAAGTGCATGGGAGTGTTGAACATCTAGAATATTTAGAGGGGGGCTGAATCAGTATTCTACAAAACCATTCACATAGAATCCATCTAAACATTATCAAAACTTTGACTAAATCAACAACAGAAAACATGGAATCAATACAATGCATCAACACACATGAACACAAGTATTTTTATGTGGAAAACCTAAAATGGGAAAAACCACAGTGAGGATTAGCTCACAATATAATATATCTAGATATAGAATATTATAATGGCTCACTACCAGGACTTATTGATGGTCAAAAATAACACAACAACATTAAAATAGAATATTACTACTCTACTTCTCCTTAAAAAGACAAATAATATAAACTATCTATCTTCCAAGGTCTCGGTAGTTCGTTCTACACTATACTATTGTCATTCAGTGGCCTATACAACTGTAATGTTCAAGGGGCATGTTGGTAAAGGGTTACAAACTACATTATACAAATTAATCTAACATTTGGGGGGTGTAAATAAAAAAAAAAGATAGAACAATGAAGCATAAACAGGGATTTATTTTTAATCCAGACGTATAAACTTCATAATGAGCATTTCCTTTAAAAAACTAAAACCATAAAATGACACAATCCATAGAGTAATCTATACCATTACATTCATTCATAGTGCAAATTCAAGACATGCAACCATTCATCATCACTTTTTTTTTTAAACTTCATTTTCAAACAAGAACATATCACCAGCTCATTACTAGAATTCATAGATCAATAAACATAAAGAGATCTCATTCACAGATAACTCAATGAAATAGCCTCATATTCAAAATCTTTTTATTGATTTTCATCAAATAAGAGACATTTATGTGTAGACACTAAAAATTGTCCTAGGCTTGCGATTTCTAAATTCTCTATCATTTCCCCTTTTGTAATTATTTTCTAAAGTCATGTCTTCTATTAATTAAATAATTTTAATTATTTAATTAATTCATTCCTACTTTTATTTCTTGCTTGATTAATTAAATAAATTTTATTTATTTAATTACGTCACTAATTAGGTCCCCTTCTTTCTAAAATTAAATAGATTATTATTTATTTAATTTTTGTCCACTATCCACTATAATTAAATAATTATTTTAATTATTTAATTATTCATTAGCCTCTTCTCTCATAAATTAAATAAATTTTATTTATTTAATTTGGTCCACTCTCTTGAATTTTGAATTAAATCATTATTTAATTTAAAATGATTCCTTTTGTCACATTCTTCTATAATTAAATAATTATTTTAATTATTTAATTACTCATTGGCCACCTAAATTAAATAATTTTTATTATTTAATTTCTCCTATCACCTCTTTTTCTGTGCCAATCTTATCTCTTGACATCTCATTTAATTTCAACCCTTCATTGAATTATCTTATAATTTAATCTTAGCCATTTATTTCTTGTCATTGCCCTAATTTTGACCTAACCCTAGTCCATACTACAACATTCAATTTTGGCCATTGATTTAGACATCTTATTGACATTCAATCTCAACCGTCAATCCAAATCAGACATTTCCTATAAATAAACTCTCTCATAAGCCATTAGTGGGTTGATTCTTTAAGTATCCTTATGCTGTCAAAATCATTCTTCAGTCTTTCATCCATTTCTATCTATTGTCATTCATTTATCATCCCCATGTCAATGTTATGCTATTGAATTGAGCAACCAATATTCCTACAACAATCAATCCTTCAAAATCTTGCTTTCTTATGCAGGTGGAGAAGAGCCATGTAGGTCAATCAAGTCTAGTTTGAAAATTGGTTTGCATTTCTTTTATTTATTTGCATTTTCATTCTAGTTTGTGCTTCATGGTGCTTGATAGGGTTTAGTTAATTTGTTGTTTTCAATATATTAAATCTGAATTTTTCCCTATTTACATTATGGACAACAAAATTCGCTGGCATACGAATGACTATTGTTCATCAAAATTACCATTAAACTAATAAACTTCTCAACATAACATAAACTTGTGTTAAAACTTGTAAAATGTTTGAGTATCTTTACATGAAACTGTAAAAACTTCTAAAATTTGTAAAAAATATCCTAAATCACTCTTTAGACAGCTAATCTTGACTTCAATTAGCCGACCTTTATAAAATGGAGAGAAATTTTACATATAGAAAAGTTCAGCACTAATTTCTCTCATCAAAAATTAAGAGCCACAAATCTAGGAGCAACTAGGGCTGTATGAGGCAACTACCTATTATCATCTTTAGTTAACCAGTGATAAATCTTTATCAAAAATCAACCTGCAAAGGGAGAAGGTCAAACTATTGGGGATCCTTAGTTGAACTTGTGTCATGACCCTAAAGAGTAGGAGAAAGTTTCCCAGCTGGTCGTGCCATTTGATGCTTCATCCAAAAAGAATATTCCATAATCACTTCATTCCCCTGTCTTTTGTTCATGTAGATATTCATCATAACTATCCAATACTTATTTAATCATATCTACATCCGTCCCATCTACCCAATTGTCTTCAAATTTTATTCTTCTCAACTCACCAGAGGTAAACTTCTGCATATCTTCTAACTTAGCAAGCTCCTTCTAAGCAACCTTCACTACCTCCTTAATATTCATGAATCTATCAACTAGCAAATCATCACCATCATCCCCATTTTGTACTTCCTCTTGGAATCTATTATTCCATTTATTCCTAAGCCCATCAAGAGGGAGGCCATTCTTTACAGGGATATCTTCATTCACAATCATGGCTATAATTGCCTCTAGATCCACAATTTGATATAATAAATATTTCCCAACTTGTTGCACTTTATTCCTATGTGCAAAAAAGATTGAAGACCAAACTCTGATAATGCTAATGGTTTTCTCAATAAAATCCACATTACCTTCTTCAAGGATGGATTGTTCTAGAAGTGTTTGTTCAGGTAGCTTATTGATTTCTTTCAATCTCCTCACGTGTTCTCTGTATTCATCCTCTTGTTTCCAGAGGGTCTCGTCATATGTAGTCATGTCATTAACTGATTCTCATGCACCTTTATGAGCCTTATGACTTTAACCAAGAATTTCTTCTACCTCTTGGTTTAACCTATCAGTCCATCTATCCAACATCCCTACTTTTCTTCTCATTTCCACAAGGTCATCAACCTCTTTCTTACTTAAGAAAAATGGTGTCTCAGGAGTAGTAGATTGTAAAGAAATAGGAGAGGACAAGTCCTTCAAGAACCTATGCAATTGATCCAACTGAGCTTTGAGCTCATCCTTCCTTTGCTTATTTTTCATCATCCTTGATTTAGTAGAGAATGTTGCAATATCAATAAGATCTATTTGTTGGTTCCTTGTAGGCCTCCCCAAGTTCACAATGCCTAGTTGATAATCACTCAATTGCATTTCTTGTTTATCTTTTTCAACCATGGGAATAGCACACTCAGCCACAATTTCCCCAACATCTATCAATTTGGTAGAATGAAGGACTTGAGCCTTTTTCTTGGGCCTCTCCTCAATTTCCTTCATCATGTCATCCTAGTTTAGAGGCTAAGACTGGACTATCTGTTTCCTTTCTAAGTTGAGATTTAACCACGTTGGGGCAGTAGGAGGAGTAATCACTTGTGGTGAAGAGGAAGCTATAGAACTAGAGGAAGGGTTCTAAAAGTGTTACCTTAGGTTGAGAACCAACCTCTTATTGTCGGTCTTTTTCAGCCATCTCCTTAGCTAGCCTATCAACTTCATCTTTCTCTTTTTCTTCTTCCAACCTATTTTCTTCCAACATTTCATTTCTTTGTGCCTCTAATTCTTTAACCTTCTCCCACATTTTGGCAACTTCATGTTCATGTTTAGCCTGTTCCTCTGCCTCTTTTCTCTTTAGTAAGAGATCTTTTTCTTTCTTTCTTTGGACCTCTTCTCTTCAAGATCATGAATCTTTTGTAGGAGGGCCAACTTATCCCTCTCTACATTATATTTCCATTGAATCTCCTTTTGTTGTTGTAGAAGACCTCCTCCTTATCCTTGTGTTTCCCTGCTAGCTCCTCAGTTTTGGTTGTAGCTTCCAACTGTTGTTGTTTTGCAAGTGCATCAGCTTTGTCCTTGGCTTCAGCCTCCTCCTTTTCCTCCTCAAAGAGCTTCCATTAATCCTCTACGGTTAGAACATGCTCCACCTCAACATCCTCAACATCTTCAATAGGTGTAGTTACAAGAGGCTCATTATCTGAGTGTGTAGCCTCTGAATCGGTGTCTATATCATGCATCTCAACCTCCTTTTTCTCAAGAGTCTCAGCTTGCTCATGGAGGCTACCTATAGGTACTTCTTCAGTCAATTATTTTGGGAGATAAGGTTGAGATGATGTTCCTTCTCCAACTATTGTGGTCTCCACATCTTGTGACTCATGGGTATCTTGAGCAGGTACTCCTGGATCAACATCCTTTCTAAGGCTAAGAGGATAATATTCCAATTTTTCCTTAGGGTTTGTCCTCCTCTTGGTTCTCCTATAGCCTTGGGTAACCCCTGATTTCCTCTTCTTAGAGGATTGAGCTTCTAGCTCATTTATTCTCATCACAACCCATTGGATACTCCTATCCATCACTATCTTAGAAATTTGTTTAGTATCAATAAACTCTTCTTCATCCCAATTTATTGGGTCCAAGTTCTTTGTACCCACATTCTCTGCTTCATAACCAGGGTCCAAAACTACACCATCATCTGACAATGTTTTCAGAATGTCTTCCTTTACCCCATACTCAACCATTTTTGGGATGGTGAACCTTTCATAGTTCCTTTTTTGAACATCATATTCATTCTACAAATCTATCCAAAAATATTCTAACAATTTATAGTGATTCCCAAAAATTTTGGGGGCTAAGCAATTCATCTTATGCTCTCGGTCAAAGTGCTTCCAAGCCGTATACAATTCCAACTTCAAATAACTCAATTCTTTACATACTTCCTTGGCAGCCAAATTATGAATAGAGCAACATTCTCCCAACTTCATAGGGAATTTGTGGCATCCCAGCTTATGTTTGTTGGAAAAATTTGTATTAACTACCATGGATTTGTATACAAACTCCATAAGAACATCCCTATCATTGCAGCATCTTGGTAGTCGATGAGGATGTCCATCAAAACCTACTAACCTAAAGTAAGATAACTTGGGGTACTAGATGTACCAATGTCCCCATTCAACAATGAAGGCCATAGCTTCTCTACTCATCCTATATCCAGCATCTCCTATCAACCAATTAATAATGACATAAAGGAATGAATCATTAACCCTCCTATGATGTAGCTTTGATGCTTGTAGGTTCATTGATCATAATGCTCCCATGGCTTCTTTTTTCTAGGAGCTTCCCCAAATATGCCTACTGCATTCAATCCAGGAAATATGCAAATTTGTGCAGTTAAATATATAACATAGGAGGTTGTGAAGAAATTCTTTGTTTGCCTCACCTTGAGCATCTAATTGTGCAAGTTATCTAACAAGATCATGCCCCAATCAAACTATTGTCTACCATCCAAAACTATTTCAATGAATGGAAACATCCATTCCTTAAAATGTGTAGATTCTTTCTTACCAAATACCCTGGAAAGCATCATGATTAAGTCATCAATTTCCTTTTTAAAGTATCCCCTCTTGGGCTATTAAGGAAAATTTCTTAAAGACTTCTTTTCAGTTCTCAACCATTTCTTGTTCATATGGGACCTATTAGTTTCCTTGTCCCTATTGAATAGCTGCAATGCCTCTACTTCATTCAATTGCTTAGGGTTCTTAGGAGCAAGTGCATTGAACAAGAATCTCATCATTTGCGGAGATAAATCAATGATCACATTCCCCTAGAGGTCTATACACTACCTTGATGCAAGATTGTAAGCCCCTGTTACTGTCAATATAAGCTCTAGTCTCTGAACTGATAGAGGGAAGAGGGTGACATGTAATAGTATGGATTGGGCTATTCTTTCAATCCTCCCAATCACTTCCTCTGAGAAAGTATCTATGATCAACTCATCATATTTAAACTGCCCCAGATTCATATCTGTAATGTCAGCCCATTTTGAATCCAACTTTCTAGCTATAGGAGTGGCATCTTGGTGTTTGTACCTCATAGTATAAGGCAATTGCTCCACCTTTATCTTCTTTGGCTTCATTCCTTTTGAACTTTCTGTAGCTTGTCCTTCCCTTTGTGAAACTTCCTCAGATGCTCCTAACATCATTTACTCCTGCAAGACAACCCTAGACTAGATCAACATAAGGCATGGGAATCATCATACAAATGTCAACTTTCATACTACTCTATTCTTCTCTAGGTAGTCATTCATACTTAGTAAAATTTTAAAACCATTGGGAGTGGGGCCAGGAGAAGATCGGGAACCAGAGAGCTGAAAAAAATAACACAATCAAAACCAGAACCGAGACCAGAGCAGAAACCAAAACTTTCAAAATTTCCAATATTTCATATCATTCGGTGATCTGGTTCTAGCAAGGCTAACAGGATCAGGATCAGAATTAGGACCCATCAGAGGTAGGATGGTTTTGAGAACAGAACTCCTACATAAATGTTCATGGGATGAGTTTCATTATGGCTTCGCCTATGTGACATATTATCAGAGCTAGGTGAATTCTATTGCACGCTCGTATCAATATCGAACTGGGTCGAAAGAAGGCACAAGGAATCTTCAATTTAGACTTGACTTAGCCCAGAAAAATGGGACTAGGATTGACTGAGTTAGGTCATTTATGCAAAGTGCGCAACACAAAAACCCTAGTTCGTACGACCTGTCAACTTAAATTAAAACTAGGGAATCAAAACCCCAACTCAAATCTATAAGATGGACACGGGCATAAAATTAGAAGGGTCGAGAAAAATATTTAAAACAACTTCAAGCATCTAGAACCCTTCAAAAAGGAAGCCCTAATCAAAATTAGGGCATGGTGGAATGAAACCTCCACCAAGAATGGGGAAAACAACAACAAATCAACAAAAATGAATGAGGGGAAACAAAAGACAAATAGAAAAATGAAATAAAAACCCATACAAAACACGAACGGAAGCACACAAAGATCCAAAGGAAAAATCCTCACGAATGCATGAAGAACAGAATGAACAGCAAAATGGAGAAACACAAGAAGAGAATGGAAGAAACCCCACCTACCTTGAAATGCAACTAGAGAGGGTTGAAAACCAAAAGGAATCCGCTCGCAAACACTCGCCTGCAACCAAATCATGCTCCTCTTTAAGTCATTTCAGCTTTGGCTCGCTAAAATTCTTTAGATGATTATAGTGAGCCAAATAATCCTCAATTAAATTTTAAAAACCATTTCACGTATGTGAGGAGGCTTCAATTAATGTGATTGGTCGGGCGTGGAACTGGAGCGAAGGTGAGTACACAACCACCGTGCACATCAGAGGTAAAGTGGGAGCAGAAGCAAAGTGAAGATAGAACCAGGAACTTTTTCAAAGTTCCACATTCCATTCTGGATCCATCTCCGATCCCGTGACAAGGAAATGAAACAAAGGAATAGGGGTGGGATCTAAACCAAAACTGGATCTGGAACTTTTTCAATGTTTTGGGTTTGGATTCCACTTCAATTCCACTCCCCACAAAGGGAAAGAAAACCAATGCAAGGAAAATTATAAAGAAAGAACACAAGGAAGTGGGACCGAAGTGACGACCATCCCAAATGAGACAAAAAATGAGGACAAAACACAATACAAACAAACGGGAGTGGGATCGGAACCAAATCTGGACCTAGAACTTTTTCAAAGTTCTAGGTCCATTGTTTGTTTCGGTTTCGCTTCTGCCAAAAGGAAACGAAACACAAAGGGGGAGAAAAGAAACCCAAGAGCCCAGGACAAGCAAAACAAAAAAGAAGCCAGCAAGGCAAGAATGAGGTCGAGATCCAAACCAAATCCAAACCTGGAACTTTACAAAGTTGTAAGTCCGGTTTTAGCCCGCAACTTGAGATCGCAAAATAGAAGAAACAAGGACTTAGGAGGAAAAACTAAGAACTCCTAAGACCCAAACAAGAACACCAGGGACAAACAAACACAAGGGGGACCCATTTTGACCCAAAAACAAAATGGGGTGGTTATGTAAGGAATAAAAATTGGCGACTCGGCTGGGAAAATGGTTTACCCATTTTCAAGATACTAAAAAATTTAGTAACCCAGAACCTCTAGTTCATGTACATTTTAAACTTGAGTATGATCAGTTATGAAAAACAAGGTTGAGCTAGAATATCAAATTTAAATCAACAATAACCGCATCAAATTTGAGTGTGTGCATGTATGGTTTATCTATTTCCATAAAGGCTCTTCCTATCCCAAAATAAATGTATCAAATATTTAGGCTAAGTGAGTTGAATCCTTCTGACTATTGTAAAGTGATATCTGGAGTATTGCTTCATGGCTAAACAGGCATCCATAGCCCCATGGAGATACCTCTAGTTCTCTCAAATTATTGCTCTATTGTTAGATAGGCGTCCATAGCCCCGATAGAGGTACTTGAATTACCCTTCTCATATTTATTTTTTCTATCAGTTAATGGTTCTCTTGTAGTTTCTTTTATATAGGCTTACTTGATTAATTTCCTTTTCATCTTTTCCTCAATATTCAGATATATCATCCTAAAATTTGGGTTGAGAACTACAATGGACTTCATGACTATGTCACGACTTAGATTTTTCACCTAAATCTAGAATACAATTGCTCTAAGACAAATAGGCCTCCATGTAAACAAATGTTTTTGTTTATTCTGTGACAAATTCAGCCATGGTCTATGAGATTACTTACAATATACATGTTTGTTGCTAACCTTTCAGGTTGTTATTTAAAAGCAACACAAGACACGGGTCTCAAAATCAAAAAATTCCACAGACATACCTAAAAATACCTAGACCAATTTCTCTCCTAGTACCCTCAGTATACATTGAATAATCACTCTGAATTCTAAAATAGAGCAAAATGGAGGTCACCCAGAAACAAAAGAAAGGAAAAACAAAACAAAGAAATAGAACGAACAAACAAAACAAACAAACAAACAAACAAACAAACAAACCATCTAATTACATAAAGACAACGAAACAGAACATCAGACCCTCATGGGCCAAAATAATGTTTGAGAAATTTCCCATTGACAAGCAATGGAATAGGCTCTCCTGTTACAGTGCTCAATCGAAAGGCATTCTCATTGAGGATCTCGGCAATTTGATATGACCCAACCAAAGTCGGTCAAACTTCTAGTGGTCCCCTTTCTTTTCCCTGGCTTTATTCCATAGTAGTACAAGGTCCAATATTCTAGAAGCTTTGATTTTTTCTCTTTCTTCAAACCAACATTTGACAACAACTTGATGTTTAGAAAACTTTTGTAAGGTAGCATCTCTTTGTTCCTCCAAATTCAACAAACTAGTTAGTCTAACTTTTATCCTATCATCATTTGAGTAAAATTCATGCATAAACCTAAGGACAAGTATCTGCAGATGGATAGGAAAGACCGAGTCTTGGCCATAGACTAACTTGAATGGAAAGTTTCCTAAGGTGGCCTTGATTTGATTTCTATCTTCCCATAAGGAAAATATCAGTTGAGTATGCCAATCCCTAGGGTTACTTTCTAATAGCTTCTTAATTACTTCCAACAGATTTTTTATTTGTAGACTCAGATACTCCATTCCCATGTGGGTCATAATTAGAAGAGTATTTTAACCCAATTTTATGCTCATATGCCCATTAAATAAATTCAGCTAAAGAAAAAGTAGGGCCATTATCACATACCAGGGCAAACGATACTCCAAACTTGGTAATGATGCATTTGTTAAGGAATTTGATGACAACCTCGGTGGTGTTATTCTCACAAGGCTGAGCCTTAGTCTAACATGTACAGTAATTGGTTGTTGTTAAAATAAATTTGTGACCTATAGAAGAGTTGGGGTTAATCACCCTAAAAAAGTCTAATGCCCATTGGGCAAATGGTCTTACCTCATATACTGGATGTAAGGGAATTGCAGGATTTCATTCCCTAGATGTTGAAGTCTAACATGTATGAAATGTCCTCACATGTTGGTGAGCATAGCAAAACACATGGGGCCAGTAGTAACCTGATCTCAGAATTTTGTGTGCCATGGAATCAGCAGAACCATGTCCAATACCATGTCTGCCATGAAATTTTGTTATGGCTTGTTTCACTTGCTACTAATCAAGGCAACGTAGATAGATGCCCTCAAAGTTTCTTCGATACAGGGCTCCCCCTTTGAGCATGTAGTGGGAACTCTTCAACCTGAGTTCTCTCCTCTGAGTGGCATTAATTCCATCTAGACATTTGTTATTTAGCAACAAAAAGATCATATTAACATACCAAGGATCACCTATAAATGATTGTACTGTATATTGTTGATAGGTAATCTTAGCATCAATGTCTGCCATTGCCTTGGATAAGCCTTGCCCTCGAACTAGCTTCATTGGATGGATTTTAAGATCAAATTCTTATAATATTTCCATTCACTTTCCTTGTCTCTCCCCCAGTTCACTCTGCATAAGAAGTGACATTATAGCAGGATCAAGAACTATGGCAGTGATTTGACTCCAGAGGATAGTGTCAGAACTTCTTGACTTTCTATACCAGTGAAAAAGCCTATTTCTCCAAAGGTGGATATCTAACTTCAACATTTTTTAACAGAGAACTCATAAAATAAATTGGCCTTCAATCTCCATCACCTTTCCATTGTGTCAATATGGTATCACAAGAATGACCAGATGTAAAAGAGTATATATAAAAAGGCTTTAGATAATCCAGACTAGTTAGAACCGGTGCCCCTAAAATAAACTATTTAATCTATAAGAATGCAGATTTAGCCTCATTTCTCCACTTAATCTTAGCATCCTTCTTCATCATTTTGTTGAGGGGTTTGACGATCTCCACAAACCCAGTTATGAATTTCCAAACAAAGTTTATCTTCCCAAAAAAGGACCTCATCTCCTTTTTGCTACCAGGCATGGTCAATTTCAAAATGGATTCCACTCTATCTAGATCAATTGAAATTCCCTTCTCTGATATTATGTGGCCTAGTAATTTCCCTTTTGAAACTCTGAACACATACTTTTTTGGATTAAGGGAAACACCATAAATTATGCACTTTTGAAGGACCTTTGACAGATTTGTACCATGGTCTTCTCTATTTTTGGAAAATATCGTCAAATCATCCATATATATAATAATACACTTACTTACCAAATCCTTGAATTCCACATCCATCGCTCATTGAAAGGTGGCTCCAGCAGTGACGAGACAAAATGGCATCCTCCGATAAGAAAATGTCCCCCACTTGGTAATGAAGGTGGTCTTCATCCTATCCTCGTAGTTGACCATTACCTGATTGTATCCTGAATATCCATCCAGGAATGACATCATTTGTGAACCATTTACTATCTGCAGCACCTCATCAAGGGAAGGAAGAGGATAATTTTCCTCTGAAGCTTTGTTAAGGTTTCTAAAGTCAATGCATAACCTGATCTCCCCACTCTTTTTACAAATAGGGACTAGATTAGCGACCCATGTCGAATTCCTTACTAGAAAGATTATCCTTGTTGACAACAACTTCTGCACTTCCTTCTAAATTAAGGGCTCAATCAAGGCATTCACTGGGAGTTTCTTTTGATGAAAAGGATTTGCTTTAGGTTTCAAGGGGATAGTATGTGTTATTACCAAAGTGTCGAAGGTCTTCAAGTCTTCATACCCCCAAGCAATCGCTGGTATATATGCTTTCAATGTTGTCAAGATTTTACCCCAAATTTGTTTGGGCTAGGTTTTAGCAATAAATACATTCCTCTCAGGGCCCGAATCTTCGAAGTTGACTGACTCATACTTCCCTCCAGCAGTGTCAATAGGTAGTTTTTCACGGGCTCGAGGATCAGAGTCGAAGAGACTCTCTAACGCAAACATTCCCTTAGGAATGTTGTTCATTTTTAGGTTCATTATTCCTTCTCCATCACATGTTTCTAGATCCCAATATTTGTAATCTTTATTTGATTTTTTAATAATCTATCCTTCAAAGATGTTTGAGCTCGCCAAGAAGGCTAGTATATGTTGGTCATCATCAAAGACCTAGAAATTCCTCACATTGTCTGGAGTGGCTACGATCGAGACTAACTCCACTAAAAATCTTTACAACTTAGAATCTTGCATGGGTTCTAAGGTACTAGCAGCAATAGCAAGAGCATCCACAATCTGGTTATCTTCTCTAGGAATCAATTTGATCCTGAAGGCATCAAAGTCTTCTATCAAATTCCATATTATATTCCTATATACAGCCAACCTCTTGTTATGACATGTGTATTGACTGTGAACCTACTTGACAATCACTTCAGAATCTCCCATGAATATCAGAGTTGGAACCTTTTTCTAATGCGCAAACATCAGTCCTCTAGCCAGTGCTTCATACTCTGCCACATTATTGGTATAGTCGAACTACAACTTGTAAGAAGAAAAGTATGTTTTCCCTTTTGAGTTTGTTAGCTCAACTCCAACTCCACTCCCTGTTTTAGACTTGGAACTATTGAATTTGAGGACCCACAATTAATCCTAGGCTGGGTTTTCTTTCTTAGGGTGAGCCAGAGGTAATTTTTTGCAAGAATAGGTGCTGGATCAGATTGGTTTAGGACTTCTAAACATGGGGAGTGGTATGAATAATGATCATCAGGAATTTCACTTAGATTTAGGACCTGTGCGGACACTTCCTCCTGGATTTGATCTTGATCTATGGGTTTACAATTGGTTATTGGTTTCAGCAACCCCTTGGGAATTGGAATATTGGTAGGGGTGGGTGTATCAGGCAGTTCTTGAGATTCTACAATCTCATTTCCCAAGGAAGAACCTGAAACCTAATTCTATCTGATTAGGGAAAGGACTACTTCCTATGTACTATTGGTTCATGTCAAAATAGTGGCATCTCTAGCCTCAAAGGAAAACTAATTCGAGGGTGTTTTAGGGCGATACTCATAGATTTCCTCTGAATAATAGACATGGTTCAAAATGTCTACACAAGGTTGACATGTCAATTCATAATGACTCTAGTAATGAATTTTTCACTAGTTAGGGAGTAGCAGACTCCATAGATCAACCTCTTCTCCCAAAACCATCCTATCCTATTGTAACTTTCTAATTAAAACCTATTGGTTGACAGTGGTCATTGGGTCACTATGCTCTAAATTTTGTAGGTTAGTAGGATTAAATATCAAAAAGATCATGATTTCATCTCTCCTATATACTCCTATCTCGGTTTCAAAGTAAGCTACCTCATTAGGACAATCATACTCAGTGATCATATGTTTGAGATGAAGCTCACTTTCAATCCTAATTTGTGTTGCTATCCCTTTATGTGGCAGCCACATGTGTGAAAATTCCAAATATAGGTAACCCCTCATGCTTTTCATCAAGTCTCGGCTTAAAAGCATACTGTATGTCTCAGGGATATCCATATAAGTTTGGATCCACGGGTCTAATCCAACCTACACATGTATGTTTTTTAGTTCCCCTACCACATTAACCTAAATTTTGTCTAGCTATATTACTTTATTATGAGTATGAACCAGATTTAAACCTAACATTTTGCAGATGGAAAAAGGAATAACATTACCTGAGGCTCTTGAATTCAAGAGGTAGTTATACAAATTATTTCTAAAGATTCTCAGGCTTAAAAGGAATGGTGGGGTCCCTATCTTACCTTTGTACAGGACTATGTTCATGTCAGTAGTTGGAGTTGCCTTATTCTTCCCTTTTGACTAATCTACCTCTTCCAAAGCTCTCAACACAATGTCTCGTTGGGTAGGGAACCACTTCAGGATTTCAAAGAATGATAGTGAGGTCTTTTTTTTTGCATCTCTGAAATAAAATAAAATTCCATGTCATTTTTCATCTAATATTTAGGAACAAAAGATGAGTTACCTTTATTTTGAAATTTAGGTGGGCCTTTGGTGGAGGCGGGTTGTCAGCATTCTAGTTGGGTGGAACTATAGTGTTCAAAGGAGAAAATGTGGTGAATAGGCCTTTACTCTGATTCCTCAAGAAATGGACCCCTTTAGATTGGAAGGCTTGAGTGTCATATACATCCTCCTCTAGCTCATTTTCCTCTTTTCTGGGAAAAGGAGATCCTTCGTCAAAGAGTTCATAAGCCATGGTTGTATCTTTGGATCCACCATTCTTGTTAGGAGCACCTTGTAATGGAGCATCATCTTGTGCAATCTCAACCATCTTCTCCATCTCAGGACAGTTAACCTCAGAATGTGCTGCAGTGTCGTGCAACCTACACCAGTTTGTCAGAAAATTAAGATCTGCAACATTTGTAGTGTGTGGTTTATCCTCACCAGTTTGATAGTTATGGGTAACTCCCCCATTGTTTGGTCTAGTGTTCCATTTCCTGTTGTTATTGGATCTCTAGTTGTAACCCCTATTTTAGTTCTACTAATTTTGATTAGGGGAATTCTGGTTTTGAAAATTCCTTTGGTTTTGATTGACATTCTGGCTAGAATAATTACCCTGGTTGGCATAATTACCCTAATTGGAATACCCTCCCTGATTTTGGTAATTTTGATTTTGTTTTTGTTTTTGAGGGGGGTTGTACTTGAGTTGTGCCATCTCATTAGTCACCTGAGACAATTTCTTCTTGAGAGTTTCCAACTTGGTTGCCAAATGAGCAATACATTCATTTTCTGTAGTAGTTGCAGCTGACGTATGTGTCATGAGGTTGGACCCTCCAACATGATTATGGGAATTTTGAGCTTGATGCGAGGAGTCATGAATTAGGCTACTAAAGAATAATTGTTGAGATGGAGCTTTTAGTTCAGCTAAGGGTTCATATGCAAAGTGGGACATCCCCGAGACTGTATTAAATAGCGAGGTAGGATTAGGCACCTTGGAGTATCCTAGAGGAGGGAAAACCCCTTCTAGACCTCTTGATTGTGAACTAATTTGTTGTTGTAGTTTAATAGCTAGGTGGTAAACTGTTGAAAGAGAATCAATGTCATTTGTGAGGTATGTTCTCTACAAAAATAGGATAATCAAGGGATCTATGGCCTTTAGGTAAGCTTGCATAGCAATATTTTCAACCACCAAGTACAAGTCTTGTAACCTCATATACATCCTCTGAAATATGGTGTTAAACAAGGGTAACAGTTCATGTGGCTCTTTCCTGATAGTGGAAAATTGATGATATAGGATTTTAGGATTGATATAAACCCAAAATTTGTTTATGAATGTGTCTTCTAAGTTTGTCCAGCTCAAGATCGATCCAGTGGACAGATTCAGATACCAATTGTAGGTCATATCTCCCAACGAGTAAGGAAACAGTCTACATGCAATGTCATGGTGAGAAATTTTAACCCAACTATAGGCATCTTTGAATACTTGTATGTGCTCTTCAGCACTTCATGACTCTCCATGAGCATACTTGGGGAAAAATTTCTCTGGATTCTTAGAAATTTCGTGTATGCCACCAGGAATAACACCCAGTGGTGAAGGATTATTTGCAAAGAACACCATAGGTGGTGGTGGATTTGGTTGTACCGCCTATGGTATTGGTGGAAACCCAGGTGGAGTAAGTGGTGGTGTTAACAGTGGTGGGATCAAAATCCTATGGGCTTTGGGCCTAACAGGGGTTTGAAATTTAACTAATGGTTTTGGATTTGCAGCAAATATGAGAAATCTTTCAAACCTTTCTGGTGAAAAGGGCTCGATTCAATCCATTTTGTTCCTCTAGGACTTCCTAGCACTAGTTCTATTGAGGGTCAAAAATAACATAGCAATGTTAAAATAGAATATTACTACTCTACTTCTCCTGAAAAACATAAATAATATAAACTATCTATCTTCTAAGGTTTTAGTAGTTGGTTCTCAATTGCAATGTTGTCATTCAGTAGCCTATGCAACTGTAATGTTCAAGGGGCCTGCTAGTAAAGGTTTACAAATTGCATGATACAAATTAATCTAATGTTTGGAGGGGGTGTAAACAAACAAAAAAAGATAGAACAAGGCTTAGAACAATGAAGCATAAACATAGATTTCCTTTTAATCCAGACATATAAACTTTATAATGAGGATTTCCTTTAAATAACTAAAACCATAAAATGAAAAAATCCATAGAGTAATCTATACCATTGCATTCATTCATAGTGAAAATTCAATAAATGCAACCATTTATCATCACTTTTTTTCAAAAAAAATCATTTTCAAACAAGAACATATCACGAGCTCATTACTAGAATTCATAAATCAATAAACATAAAGAGATCTCATTCATAGATAACTCAATGAAATAGCCTCATATTAGGAATCTTCTATTGATTTTCATCAAATTAGAGACATTTATGCATAGCAAAATTCACTCACATAGGAATGACTATTGTTCATCAACATTACCATTAAACTAATAAACTTTTGAACATAACATAAACTTATGTTAAAACATGTAAAATGTTTGAGTATCTTTGCATGAAACTGTAAAAACTTCTAAAAATTGTAAAACTATCCTAAATCTCTCTTTAGGCAGCCAATCTTGACTTCAATTAGCCGACCTTTACAAAATGGAGAGAAATTTTACATATAGACAAGTTTAGCACTAATTTCTCTCATCAAAAATTAAGATCCAAAAATCAAGGAGCAACAAGGGTTGAATGAGGCAACTTCCTATTATCATCTTTAGTTAACCAGTGATAACTCTTTATCAAAAATATGTCTGCAAAGGGAGAAGGTCAAATTGTTGGGGATCCTTAGTTGAACTTGTGTCATGACCCTGAAGAGTAGGGGAAAGCTTCCCAGCTAGCCATGTCATTTGATGCTTCATCCAAAAAGAATATTCCATAGTCACTTCATTCCCCTATATTTTGTTCATGTAGATATTCATCATAACTATCCAATACATGTTTAATCATATCTACATATGGCCCATCTACCCAATTGTCTTCAAATTTTATTCTTCTTAACTCACCAGAGGTAAACTTCTGCATATCTTATAACTTAGCAAGCTCCTTACCAGCAACCTTCACTACCTCATTAATATCCATGAATCTATCAACTAGCAAATCATCACCATCATCCCCCTTATGTACTGCCTCTTGGAATCTATTATTCCATTTATTCCTAAGCTCATCAAGAGGGAGGCCATCCTTTATAGGGATATCTTCATTCACAATCATGGCTATAATTTCCTCTCATTCCACAATTTGATCTGCTAAACCTTTCACAACCTGTTGCACTTCATTCCTATGTGCAAAAATGAATGAAGACAGAAATCTGATAATGCTAATAGTTTTCTCAATAAAATTCACATTACCTTCTTCAAGGATGGATTGTTCTAGAAGTGTTTGTTCAGGTAGCTTATTGATTTCTTTCAATCTCCTCACATGTTCTCTATATTCTTCCTCCTTTTTCCAGAGGGTCTCGACATATGTAGTCATGTCATTGATGGATTCCCATGCACCTTTATGAGCCTTATGAATTTCAACAACTAGTTCTTCTACCTCTTGGTTCAACCTATCAGTCCATCTATCCAACATCCCTACTTTGCTTCTCATTTCCATGAGGTCATCAACCTATTTCTTACTCAGCAAAAATAGTGTCTTAGGAGTAGCCAATTGTAAAGAAACAGAAGAGGACAAGTCCTTCAAGAACCTATGCAATTGATCCAACCAAGCTTTCAGCTCATCCTTCCTTTATTTATCTTTTTTAATCCTTGATTTAGTAGAGAATGCTACAATATCAATAAGATCCATTTGTTGGTTCCTTGTAGGCCTCCCAAGTTCATAGTACCTAGTTGATAATCACTCAACTGCATTTCTTGTTTATCTTTTTCAACCCCAGGAATAGCACACTTAGCCACAATTTCCCCAACATCTATCAATTTGGTAGAATGAAGGACTCAACCCTTTTTCTTGGGCCTCTCCTTCTCAATTTCCGTCATCATGTCATCCCAGTTTAGGGGTTGAGGCTATACTATTTGTTTCCTTTCTAAGTTGAGCTTTAACCACATTGAGGCAGTAGGAGGAGTAATCACTTGTGGTGAAGAGGAAGCTATAGAAGATAAGGGTTCTAAAAGTGTTACCTTAGGTTGAGAACCAACCTCTTGTTGTCGGTCTTTTTCAGCCATCTCCTTAGCTAGCCTATCAACTTTAGCATTCTCTTTTTCTTCTTCCAACCTCTTTTCTTCCAATATGTCATTTCTTTGTTCCTCTAATTCTTTAACCTTCTCCCACATGTTGGCTACTTCATGTTCATGTCTAGCTTGTTCCTCGACCTCTTTTCTCTTTAGTAAGAGATGTTCTTTTTATTTCTTTCTTTGGGCCTCTTCTCTTCAAGATCATGAATATTTTGCAGGAGGACCAACTTCTCCCTCTCTGCATTAGCTTTCCATTCAGTCTCCTTTTGCTACTACAGAAGGTCCTCCTTCTCCTTGTGTTGCCTTGCTAGCTCCTCAGTTTTGGTTGTAGCTTCCAACTCTTGTTGTTTTGCAAGTGCATAAGCTTTTTCCTTGGCTTCAACCTCCTCATTTGCCTCCTCAAAGAGCTTCCATTGATCCTTTGGGGTTAAAACATGCTCCACCTCAACATCCTCAACATCTTCAATAGGTACAGTTACAAGAGGCTCATTACCTAAGTGTGTAGCCTCTGAATCAGTGTCTATATCATGCATCTCAACCTCCTTTTGCTTAAAAGTCTCAGCTTGCTCATGGAGGCTACCTGTAGGTACTTCTTCAATATATTTTTCTAGGAGAGAAGGTTGAGATGATGTACCTTCTCCAACTATTGTGGTCTCCACATCTTGTGACTCATGGGTATCTTGAACAGGTACTCCTAACAAAATCCTTTATAGGGATAAGAGGATAATATTCTAGTTGTTCCTTAGGGATTGTCCTCCTCTTGGTTCTCCTATAGCCTTGGGTAACCCCTTCTTTCATCTTCTTAGATGATTGAGCTTCTAGTTCATTTATTCTCATCAAAACCCATTGGATACTCCTATCCATCACTATCTTAGAAATTTGTTTAATATCAATAAACTCTTCTTCATCCCAATTTATTGGGTCCAAGTTCTTTGTACCCACATTCTCTGCTTCATAACTAGGGTCCAAAACTACACCATCATCTAAAAATGTTTTAGGAATTTCTTCCTTTACCCCATATTCAACCATTTGTGGGATGGTGAACCTATCATAGTTCCTTTTTTGAACACCATATTCATCTTGCAAATCTATCCAAAAATATTCTAAAAAGTTATAGTGATTCTCAAAAATGTTGGGGGCTAATCCATTCATCTTATGCTCTAGGTCAAAGTTCTTCCGGGCTATATACAATTCTAACTTCAAATAACTCAATTCTTGACATATTGCCTTGGCATCCAAATTATGAATAGAACAATATTCTCCAAACTTCATAGGGAATTTGTGGCATACCGGCTTATGTTTGTTGGAAAATTTTCTATTGACTACCATGGTTTGATATACAAACTCCATAAGAACATCCCTATCATTGCAACATCTTGGTAGTCAATGAGGATGCCCATCAAAACCTACTAACCTAAAGTAAGAGAACTTGGGGTACTAGATATACCAATGTCCCCATTCAGCAATGAAGGCCATAGCTTCTCTACTCATCCTATATCCATCATCTCCTATCAACCAATTAATAATAACATAAATGAATGCATCATTAAACCTCCTATGATGTAGCTCTAATGCTTGTAGGGTCAATTGATCATAATGATCCCATGCCTTCTTTTGTCTAGGAGCTTCCCCCAATATGCCTACTACATTCAATCCAGGAAATATGCACATTCATGCAACTGAATATATAACATAGGAGGTCATGAAGAAATTATTTGTTTTCCTCACCTTGAGCATCTAATTGTGCAAGTTATCTAACAAGATCATGCCCCAATAAAAACTATTGTCAACCATCCAAAAAAAATTCAATGAATGGAAACATACATTCCTTAAAATGTGTAGATTCTTTCTTTCCAAACACCTTGGAAAGCATCATGATTAAGTCATCAATTGCCTTTTTAAAATATCCCCTCTTGGGTTGTTTAGGAACCTTGCTCAAAGACTTCTTTTCAGTTCTCATCCATTTCTTGTTCATATGGGGCCTATTAGTTTCCTTGTCCCTATTGAATAGTTGCAATGCCTCTACTTCATTCAATTGCTTAGGGTTGTTAGGAGTAGGTGCATTGAACAAGAATCTCATCATTTGCAGAGATAAATTAGTGATCACATTCTCCTAGAGGTCTACACAATACCTTTATGTAGGGTTTTAAGCCCCTGCTGCTATTAGTATAAGCTTCGAACTTTAAAGTGATAGAGGGAAGAGGGTTACATGTGCTAGTCTAGTTTGGGCTATTCTTTCAGTCCTCCCAATCACTTCCTCTGAGAAAGTATCTATGATCAACTCATCACAGTTAAACAATACAAAATTAGTATTTGTAACATCATCCCATTCTAAATCCAACTTGTTGGCTATAGGAGTGGAATACTAGTGTTTATACCTCATAGAATATAAGGCAGTTGCTCCACCTTTATCTTCTTTGGCTTCACTCCTTTTGAAATTTTTACAGCTCTTCCTTCCCTTTGTGAAACTTCCTCAGATGCTCCTAACATCGTTTACTCCTACAAGACAACCCTAGATTAGATCAACAGAAGGCATGGGAATCATCATACCAATGTTTTTCTTTCATACTGCTCTATTCTTCCCTAGGTAGCCCTTCATACTTAGTAAAATTTTAAACCCACCGAGAGAGGGACTAGGAGAAGATCAGGAACCAGAGAGCTAAAACAAATAAAACAAATGGAATCAAAACTGGGACCAGAGTAGAAACTATAACTTTCAAAAGTTTCAATATTTTGTATCATTTGTTGATCTAGTTTTGGCAAGGCTAATGAGATCGATATTGGAATTGGGACCCATCAAAGGCAAGATGGTTTCTGGTACCGAATTCCTACATGAACGTTCATGGGACGAGTTTGATTCCAACTCCACCTCTACAACACATTATCAGAGCTAGGCGAATTCTCATCACAGACCCATATCAATATGGAACTGGATTGAAAGAAGGCATGAGGAATCTTGAATTTAGACTCAACTCATCCCAGATAAATAAGACTAGGATTGACCAAGTTAGGGAATTTATGCGAAGTGCGCGACACAAAAACCCTAGTTCATATAGCCCGTCAACTTAAATTAAAACTAGGGCATCAAAACCCCAACTAAAATCTATAAGACAGACACAGGCATAAAATCAAAAGGGTCAAGAAAAATATTTAAAACAACTTCAAGCATCTAGGGAACCCTTCAAAAAAGAAGCCCAAATCAAAATTAGGGCATGGTGGAATGGAATCACCACCAAGAACGTGGAAAATAACAACAAACCAACAAAAACAAATGAGGGGAAACAAAATACAAACAAAAACATGGAAGAAAAACCCAAACAAAACAAAAACACAAATAAAACATGAACGAAAGCATGCGGAGATCCATAGGAAAAATCCCCATGAACGCTTGAAGAATGACCAAATAGAAAAATAGAGAAACACAAGAAGAGAACGAAAGAAACCCATTCTACCTCAAAACACTACTAGAAAGGGTTGAAAACTGACAAGAATCCACTCATGAACACTCGCTTGCAACCAAATCGTACTCCTCTTTAAGTCATTTCAGCTCTAGCTCACTAAAACACTTTAGATTATTATAATGATCCAAATAATCCTTGATTAAGTTTTAAAAACCATTTCACGTGTGTGAGGAGGCTTCAATTAATGTAGTTGGTCGGGTGCAAAACTGAAGCGAAGGCGAGTACACAACCACCGTGTACATCAAAGGTAAAGTGGGAGCGAAAGCAGAGTGAAGATAGAACCAAGAACTTTGTCAAAGTTCCACATTCCATTCTGGATCCATCTCCAGTCTTGTGGTAGGGAATGGAAACAAAGGAACAGAGGCGGGATTGGAACAAAAACTAGACTTGGAACTTTTGCAAAGTTCTAGGTTTGGATTCCACTTCGATTCTACTCCCGAAAAAGGGAAAGAAGACCAACACAAGGAAAACAAAAAAGTAAGAACAAAAGAAAGTGGGTCCAAAGTGAAGGCAATCCCGAACAAGACACAAAACAAGGAGAAAACACAAGACAAACAAACAGGAGCAGGATTGGAACCAAATCTAGACCTAGAACTTTTGCAAAGTTCTAGGTCCAGCTTTCATTCCAGTTCCAGTTCCGCCAAAAGGAAATGAAACAAAAAGGGTGAGAAAACAAAAGAAAACTCAAGGAGAAAATAAACCCAAGATCCCAAGACAGAAAAAACAACAAAGAAGCCAACAAGGCAAGAATGGGGCTAGGATAATAACCAAATCTGGACCTGGAACTTTGCAAAGTTCTAAGTCTGGTTTCGGCCCGTGACCTGAGCCTAGAAAAAAAAAGAAACAAGGACATAGGAGGAAAAATAAAAACTCCTAAGACACAAACAAGAACACTAGGGACAAATAAACACAAGGGGGGTCCATTTTGACCCAAAAATAAAATGGCGTGGCTATGCAAGGCATAACAGGACTCACTGTCCTTAAAGGGCTCACAGTCGAAGTACAAAAAATTATGGCTTAGTTCCTGTTACCCAATTTTCACCAGTGGGCTCAATCAGGTAGGGGAACATATGTTTTCAAGTGTTCATGAAGGCCAAATGGAGGAACATTTTCATCAAGGGTTAAATCATACATCTAATTCTATTTCACAAGGAAGTCTGTTGGATGGTATGCCTTAGTCGGACCTGGGATAGAACTCCTCAAAGAAGAAAGTTGGTGAGACCATTTAGTTTTCTTTATGACTGGTTGTTGTGCTATATTCATTCGAAATCCTCAGGTCACTGAGACATTTTTGGTCACCATGAGTTTTCTATCTATCCCCGATTAAGGAAGTCCCGCCAACAATTGTTCACAAGGTTAGCATCGGGGAGAGTGGTTTACCTTCGCTTTGACCTTTGGCTGATAAATGGAACTCTCGACGTAATGTTTTGACCTTAGGGAGATGTCTCGCCGAAAGGTAGAATTCTCACCGAAGGATGGTTCCTTTGGTGTATGTTTTGAGTTCGGCGTAATATCTCACCAATAGGGTAGAGTCTCTCTGAAATGGTGTGAGCTCGCTGAAAGATTGTGACCTCGCTGAAAAGTCTTACCAACCATGGGAGGTCTTGCTGAAAAGGGATTGTCATCGGGGAGATGTCTTGCCGACCCGGGGATGTCTCGCCAACTCATGGTGGTCTCGTCGAAGGGGTATATGCACATCGGTAAGACTCCTAGCTGACGGGTTTTTGTTTGCTATGATGTCTTGTTGACTTCTGATGTCTCGCCGATAGTTTTAAATCTTTGGTGTGAGCGATGAAGGATCACTGAGACCTTTGTCTGACCTTTTTTTCTTGCCGATGGGTGTGTTTGTGTTGAGGATTGGTGAGACTCTTTCTGATGAATGTTATTGTCTCGCCGATAGGTGTTTTGACATCGGTAGGACTTGAGATATCGCTATAACCTCTTGCCGATAGAGATGGTCTCGGTGACAATCTTGGGAAGTGGTATAACTCAGAAAGATCAGAATGATGTCTAGTTGATAGCGATGGTCTTGCTGATAGCAATGGATCTGATGTGGACTTCAGTGAAACCTCTTACCGAAAGTGATTGTCTCACCGACGAAAGATGCAGCGGTATAACTTTTAAGAGTTCACTATGATGTCGCTATGACCTCTTGTCGAATGCGATAGTATTATCGATAGTATGTTGATTGCTACTATGGAGTATAATCGCATTGAAGAGACATGGCTAGTGTCTCACCGACATGTGATTCTGTTTGAACAACTTTTGACTGTCTAGCGATCCCACGTGGCATCTGTCTGAACCAATCAGAGGGGGTTGAAGGTGAACTAGTGGAAGTTGGACTGTTGTGGAAATTCTTGTGAGGAAGATCAATAGAGCATAAATGACAAGGATCTACTCTGGTTCGATGGATGATCAGGGCATGTGAATTCAGTTTGGAGGGCATCTGATACTGCTTCTCGAAATGGGTCAACTTGTAGAAAGATCTAGAACAAGAGGAAAGCAGAAAGGAGGAAGCTGCGAGGACAGCTGGGATGTCGGCTGGAAAAAGCAAATTGACACTAATGACCATACTTCAGAACATTCAAAGCAGCTCTGCAAGGAGGCATCGAGGGTGGACACGAGGGCTGCAAGTTAATACGATGGTTGCAAAAGATCTGAAAGACCATCCCTGGAGTGATCCTTCACCGACATGGACACGAGGATGCACATTGAATGCAACATTAACTTTATTCCAAAAAGATCTCTGGGGCCGACGGATTCTTTTCGCCATAGTTTTTGTTAGATATAGGGCATTTTTTTCCTCTTTGAAGGGAGTTCTTCTGATGCTTTTCAGAATTTTGTGACTTTTGCGGTCCTCTATCAAATTAGAAAACTTTTTTAAGTCATTTGGAGCATGATATATAGAATTTACCTCGGATACCATTGATTGTCTCATTTTTCCTTCTTGTTCTTGTAGAATCGTGTATTGTCGGGATTGATCAAGTTATTTGTGAGATCTTTTTATTTCCCTGTAGCTTTGTCTCATGTATTATGCCTTTTCTGCAAAAGTATGGTTATGCAGGTTGTAAATTGTGTTTTAAAGTTGTATATGACCCTTTTGATTTGTGAAAGTTACCTTTCCTTCTTAATGCAAGTCAACCTTTTTATGAAATATTCATGCATAAACTTATGGTAACACATTGTGCAGTTCAATGTCAGTCATCATTATTCAAGTGTATGCCAGTCTGAATGTTCATAGCTCTTATTACATTTAGGTGTAACACCATAGAAATAATGTTCTCATTAGTTTTAATTTTTAAGCATTCTCCTTCTACCCTTTTCCTTTACAGAATCAGTAGTTTAGGTGATACCATAGGAAGCCGGCCTTCTCCGAAGGTTGACCTCTATCTACAAGAAACCCACAGCTTTAGAGGTCTTCCCATGTTACACTGAGGTGTTGAACATCAGGTTCAACAAGGTGAAAATTTCAGTGGATAACATGAAGTTATTGGGTTCAATGAACTCAAGAGCTTGTATCTGAAGGATCTTGATTTTGTAAAGGCTTGGAGAGATTGCATGGAGCCTATCACTTTGGATAGGATGAGATGGTTGGATTTTACAATCAAAGATGGTATGTTATTTTGAGGGAATCAATTATGCATTCCAAGGAGTTCCATGAGAGAGAACCTAATCAAGGAGAACCATAGTGGAGGATTAGCTGGACACTTCGGTCAAGATAAGACCATTGCTATTGTTGGTGAGCATTACTATTGGTCACATTTGTAGAAAGATGTGAAGAAGTTTTTGCAAAGTTGCAAATTATGTCAGATGGCAAAAGGAACAAGTCAAAATATTGGATTGTATCAACCATTACCTGTACTTGAGAGGCCATGGGAGGACATTAGTATGAATTTTGTTCTTGGTTTGCCGATGACACAGAGAGGGCATGATTCCATATTTGTGGTGGGGATATATTTTCAAAGATGGAACACTTGATTCCATGTCATAAGACCAGTGATGTTTTTCATGTTGTAGAATATTTTTTAAAGAGGTGGTGAGAATACATGGTCTACCCAAGAGCATAGTTTCATATCGAGATACCAAGTTTGTTGGATATTTCTAGAGGACATTGTAGAAGAAGATGAAGACTGATTTGAATTTTAGTTCTGCACACCATCCATAGATAGATGGACAAACAAAGGTGGTGAATAGGAGTTTGGGTAACATGTTGAGATGCTTAGTAGGAGGCAAACCCAATGGATGGGATTTGATTTTACCATAGGAAGAATTTTATTACAACAATTATGTCAATAGGAGAACTGGTAAATCACCATTCTTGATTGTGTATCGGAGTATTCCAAGAACTAATTTTGAATTGAGAAAGATGGTAAGGGGCAAAAGAGTAGTGCTGAGGTTGAATATTTTGCTGAGCACCTAAAGAATTTACATGAAGAGGTGAAGAAACATATCAATAAGATCAAATCATAGTATAAGGCTAAGGAAAATTAAAAAAGGGAGGTATAAGGAGTTCCAGGTAGAAGATGAAGTCATGGTTCACTTTCAAAAGGAGAGGCTTCCAGTTGGTACATACAAGTTAAAGATGAAGAAGTTTGGACCATGTGAAATTCTGAAGAAACATGATTTAGGAAATACATATGAGGTAGAGTTACCTAATGAAATTCATATTTCACCTGTGTTTAATATTTCAGATTTAGCAGAATACCACAAAGGAGGAATTGATGAAGAAATAATAGAAGCATAGTGGAATATTCCAACACCTACTTTAGAAAAGGAGGAGATAGAAGAAATTTTGGATAGTTGTGTGGGTAGAAGCACAAGAAATAGGCAATATGCAGAGTACTTGGTGAAATGGAGAGGAAGGCATGTTGAAGATTCATCATGGTTATTTGAGGCTAAGGTTAACCATCTTGGTTTCCTTCTAACTCCTGAGAAGTGACATGGTCACTTTTCAAATTACCTCGGGTGTCTGATGTAGGAGCATCTAGGGTGTAAGAGCAATGTTGCATCACCCAAAAAAATATTATTTCTTTTCAATAAGGGCTAAATTTGGTAGGGTTACTATTTTTAGTAAGTTTGCATTTATGCACAGTTGGGCACAAAATCATACACAAACCTCCCGAATGGTAAATTGAAGCCAATGGAGAAGAAATTACTAATATCATTTTTCATTGAGAGATTAACATTTCAATTTCCAAAAATCTTGTTAAAATCTTCAAAGTCAATTTTGAGGCACTTAGATGCTCTAGATGGGTCTAAAAATTGGTGAAAAACAAAAAGTAGTCTATTAGGTACTACTTTTTGGGGATGCTACTTCTTGAGATCTTTCCAAAAATATATTATAATTAAAAATCCAACGGTTGGATCAAAAGTTATGACCCCATGAAGTTGTACTACCAAAATTAATAAAATTTCAAAATATCTCCTTGAGGAAGTTACAAATTCTAGAAGATTCTAGGGCGGTTACACCTTCTAAATAAAGGATGTGAATGGAGGTTACAAGAGGGTAGAATAGCATAGATGGTGGCTCTGATTTGTAGATTTGCATATTTATTTAATCAGAAAGCCCATGTGATGACAGTTGTAATATTGTAATTTTATTTTCATTTCAGTAATAATAGAAAATCCTTGTTTCCCTCTTGAATTTTGTTTGTGCAATTCTCTGTTGTTGTTGTGAGTTTCAAATTGTAAGGGAAGTACCCTTCATCACCTACTTACATTAATATTTAGGTCATAATTTTCATGAATAACTATTGTCTTCAATATTATTCCAATCCGTTAAATCAAACCATCAAGGGGTTTGACCAAAGGAAAACATTTCTTGTCTCTAGCAAGCTCCTAAATGGTGTCTATTAACACCATACCATTCAAAAAAATTTATAGACATTGAGGTGAATAGTTGTTGGTGACCAATTCTACTAGACCATTTTCACATGTATAATTTAGATCTACACATTATGTTTAGATTCACACTTGTGGATATAAACCAATTTACTTATGCACTCATGGATTTGACCTTAATTTTGAGAATGACCTAGCTCAAATTTCCTTATTTTTCTCAATGTATCTAAAAATAAGGGATTTCTATTTTTGGTTTAAAATATATGATTAAAATATTAATGTAAAAAGTGTCTTTACATATCTAGCTAAGATATTGAAACATAGAAAAAGGGGATAGCTGTGATGAGGTAGGTTCACCAAAATGAAATGATGACCTAGGACACCCTCACTTTTCCTAGTTTCATTAGAAAAAGAAATCTCCCAAGGATAGAATTGAATTTCAACCTTGAGGTGAGTCAACTCTATGGGGATGGGGATTTGTTGTTTCCTAATGACATAAATGAATGAAATGCACTTTAGCGAGATAAAAATAAAATGCCTAATGATCTCAATTATGTGATGTAAAAATTGAAATGCAAAAATTAAGGATAGCACAAACGTAAATAGTAACTTTCAGGTAGATCTGAGAAAGGAAGAATGATATGTATTAGGCACCAAAAGTGGGTTTTGAGTGTCTTGCAAGGAAAGATTCACCCTAGGGTGAATGGGTCTCTATATAGGGGTCCAAAATCTTATTTCACAGTCCTTTGATCCCAAATTTTAGCTCCTCATTTCTCCAAATTCCATTGTCGAAAAGTCAAAAATAAATTCTATAGGTGAGTTTTTGTGGCTTGACAACTTTGACAACTTTGCAAAATTTCTCTTTTGATCCAATTTTAGTCCTCCTTCACCTACAAATTTACAAACACAAAGAGAGGGAAAAATGTTTATTTTTGGGTGAATAGGGGTTTTCCTTGGTCAAACCCCAGTTTGGTAATTAAACCTTGATGATGAACTAATAATAAATGATAAGGAATTTGACGAATTAACAATGCTATGTCACAACTCACCAAACTCTTAGTGGTTTCCCTTAGAGGACTAAAGTCTAACACATCTCTCTAAGGATTGGATATTGCTTGAATTGGCTTAAATCATTGCTTGATTTGATGCTTGAATGCTTGAAACCTACATCACAATGTTAGCTCCAAATCATAATATGAACACGTATGAATCTTGACATGATGATATGATCTTGATTGCTGCTATAGATTTTTGATAAATCTGCTCTTCAATGCTCTTGACAATAATATTATCTCTTATGAAAGTTACCTTGATGCTAGATAATGTTGCTTAGGTTTGAGTTGATAAAATAATTATGTATTTATAGGAGTTTATCTAATTTCCTAATAAATAGATCCATAAGCTGACATTTGAAACTTAAATTTGAATCATTAAAATGCCACCAAAAATATATTAAAAATTGGGACCTAGGACTTAAAGAGGACCCATTTTCCCTTGGGCGAATGGGTCCTGGGACCTAAATCCAGGACACACAATTTCTAAGGTGATTTAATTACTGTTAGCATTTGTTTAATGTTGGTTTGCCTTTTGGAAAACGGGAATAACAAGGCTTAGGAATGCATAATTTAGGAAATTAGAAACTTAATTAAGTCCAATTAATTAAGGGGATGCAAACATAGTGAGAAAATGTAAAGGAGTACATTTTTCTACATTACAAATATTACTTTCTAGGATTGACTTATTCATACTTATCGTATGGTTAGCTCAATTGATCAAACAAGAATGAATCTAAAGAAAATAAATAAGAAAATGACCAAGTTAAAAGCCATACTTCAATGAAATTTAGTAAACATTGTAAAAATGATCCAATTAACATAAAATAAATCTAAATTCTAAACAATTCAATACAATAGTAAGCAAACCTCCAAACCCATTGTGAATTGAGTGTAAATTTGGTGTGATATGGATGTGGATTGCTTGAATTTACCTAACCCACGTTGTTGCAAAAACTTGGTTGATGAATGAGGATGATTCACAAAAGAGGGGTTCTTAAATTGATAAAAAATGGTTATACAATTCAAGAGAGTAAGGGTGCATAAGGGTTGTGAATCCTTTTTCATGTAAAAGTGCTTGGCTTTAATAGATTTTTGAAATATTGATCAATGGTGAGGATTCAAAATGCTAATCAAGGGATGAATTTGAATTAAAGATGTCAATGTGGATCAATGTATGGATCAAGGGTCAATAATACATGAAGGTGTGGATTAAAGATTTAGTCAAGGGTCCATAAAGGGTCCATAATCCACGAGGATTCAACAAAATTCCTAAATTTAAGGAAATATGTTTAAGATATTATTCATGTGGAGGGAAGAATTTGAATTTTAAAAGATAATATTCTATGAGAATATTCTTTATGTAAGTTGGAGGATTGGAGGAAAATTAATTAATTAAGCAATTTAAGAAAATCATTTAATTGTGCAAGTTGGAAGAATTAGGAGTTTTAACTAAACAATTGAGAATTATTTTATCAAGGAGGGAAAATGGTATTTAATTAAATGATTTGACATTATTTAATCAAAAGAGGAGGAATTAGCATGAATGTGATGAATTAATCAAATAAAATTAATTATTCAATTAATAGGAGAATAAAGTGAATTTAACTAAATAATTGGACATTATTTAATTAAACTGACAAAATAGGTGAATAATGAAAGAAATGGTGTTAATAATCAAAATCAGTGTGTGTGATATACTCAAGAAATTTTTAGGTGTCCACATTTTTCCCCACTTTGAAGTGAGGTACCTATTGTGTTGCTTCAAAGAACTGATACCGCTTAAATCAAAATTGAAAAAAATTCTATTTTTTTCTGATGCCCCACTGCCCCAACGGACGAAAGAATGTTGGTATGCTGCCCCCTTGAGAGATTGAGTGAAAAAAATTATTTTTCAGACCGAGATCATGACAAAGTCATGGGAGTGGTTTTGTTGAATAGAGGGAAAAAAACAAGTCCTAGGAAGCTAACGAAGTGACCATGGTTGGATGGGAAGTGAGAAAAATTGCATTGTAGGGTAAAAACCCTAGGTCATGCTAGGCATATATGCTCATTTGGGTGAATTTCAAGCTCATTTGCACCTTAGCTTTGAGAGTTTAGAGAGATTTTGAGAGATCCTACTTCCAAATCTTATAGAGGACTTAAGACGATGAAACACATTATTTGAGCCATACACTACGTAGATCAGGTCCACGAGATCTAATGACCAGCTGATGTAGGACCTCAGGTATGTACCTTGATAAAATTTCCTTGCATCTAATTCTAGATAGCTAAAGGTAGGCTAGAACTAGGACAAACAAAGGCATTACAGTTTGGTGTGACACTTTTGCAACTTGATGACACCCCTTTCCAATGTATAGTGATGCCTTTGCAATGGGAATCATAGCTCTACATTTGCATGTGGGTTTGGAATTATAGTGATTCCTTTGTAATTATGGCATCACTTTTTCCTTTCAACAACAATATTTTTGTCTTACTCGAAAAATACTAGATTTTGCAATATTGCGATGCCATTACAAAATAGCGACGCATTTGCAATACAACTCTATTGCATAATAGCAATACTTTTGTTTTTGATAGTTAGCCACTTCTACAAAATAAGATAACTTTTATTTTTCTAGTTAGTTTGACTTATATTTTACAAATTTTTATCAAATTGATGTTGTGTACATTATCGTGAAGGCTCCCCTAGGTCCTCTCCTATCTCGAGAACAAAGACCATAGATATTGGAGAAAACTACTGAGTTTAGAGAGATTTATGTTCTCTTCCTAGGTGTGACTTAACTGCACTCCATAGCCTATATGCTAAAGATTTAGACTCACCTATCTCTCATGGATGCTTTGGTAGAGCATTGGCATGCTGAGACCTCGTTTCACCTTCTGATTTGAGAGGAAACTGTTACACTTGAGGATGTTTGGTGGATCTTGAGGGTCCCTATCCATGGTGAGGTAGTAGTATATGATGTGGATGAGGGTGCACAAGCATTTATGTGAGTTTCAATGGTGGACGAGAGTGAGTTCGAGGGTGGATAGATGGATCTTAGACAATACATTAGTGTTATCAGTGATACTACCTTGGTGATTGCTGGACTCATTATGTGATTATTGGTACCTAATAGATGATCCTAATTATTCAACCCTATATGGGGGATTGTACTAGAGAGGATCATGGAGGATTCCTATGGTTATGCTTGGGGTCCTTTTATTTTGGCTCATCTATATCATGACATGCACCATGTTTTATACCAGGGAGGAGCTAGCCTATCTATGGGCGTTACCCTTCATATATGAGAATGGGAGCATATCATCATGCTCAAACCATTGATTACACATAGATATCAAGATGATGGAGACCCTATGGTGTACAAGTATGATGGCATGACCACCCATCACCATATAGGTGAGTTGGCCTACTGGTGAAGGGTCATTGATGATATCCTTGGTTGTAGATTGAGCCCTTGGATGATATCGAAAAACACCTTACATACTATTGATAGATTCATTGGCTAGTGGGTCACACTTCTCATATTATAGAGAGGCATTTACTAGATAGGGTTGCTAGATAGTTTGGGGAGTAGTAGGATGATTTGGCTGATGATTATATGGCTATTTTTGCATGAAATTTTAGAGAAATCTCAAAGTGGGGTCCACAAATAGTTCCACAGACAATGACTATCAATTTTGATAATTTGGTTCCACTTCCTTGGATCTATGTAGGAGGTGCAAATGACCAAGTATCACTCCGGCCTATGACACCTAGTTTATAAGGCATAGAAACTTCAAGTTCACTGATTTAGTTGGAAGATGTGCAAGGGGGAGGAGATGTTGAGGCAAGTTTGACAAGAAGCGTTAGGAGAGGCAGAGGGCCAAGGCATAGGTGACTAGAGGAGATGGTTATGATCAATTTCCTTCATAGGGCCCCCCACCAATTCCACCATAGGGTCCCCCTCAGGGGCATGGACACCAAGAACAACAATAGGTGGTGGTAGTTCTTGATCCAAGACTACAAATTATTATGCAGAAGAGAGATCAGGCTTGCCTTGAGTGGGATAAAAGGACAACTGAGTGAGACTAGGATTTCCAGGAGAGACATATATAGGTAGGAGTGAGATTAGATTCACACATAGTTGTATGTAGAGGTGACACACAGGTAGCATATTGAGCTACAACTGACACATGAGAATTTCAAGAGGTGACAATTAGAGGCCACAATGTAGGCATTAGGGGAGGTTATCCCATTGGCTAGGTATATGTAAGAGATCTGGTTAGTTTAGAGTGAGGCCACCTAATACCAAAAACTGTATCATATGCATGTTCCCGTGCATAGGAGATAACCAAAATATTCTTATACGAGCGCCATGGGTTTGAGTAGGTCAGAGTGTCCATGAGTTGGTAGGACCTATGTTGGTCACTCATGGGATAAACAAAGATAGATGCTACCACTCCACTAGCCTACTCTTGGTTGAGATGACCAGGGGAGCTTGGGATAGATCTTGATGTATATACATATCTTTTTGTATCCATATGTTGATGTAGACAATGATTATGATGTATATTCATTCATTGAATATGCATAGCCTCATGTATATCTTTTATGTATATCACACACTTTGATATGTATCATGACACTCATTTTTTGATATATATATATATATATATATATATGAGTTGATCGATGATGCGACATTTATATCCGATGTTGTCTTATTACATATTTTATGATCTTATGTGATGTATGCCATGCTTATAGATACATTATGGATGTATGGATGAATGTCGATATATCATGAGATGTTATTATATGTTTTTGTGATGGATGATGGTTATTTCTCTTATTATGCTTATGATATGATGTGAATGCATGTGTATATGTCTATGCCTAATGATTTTTGGATGCAGGATGGATGCAATGTAATGCTATGGATGATACAAATGATTTCTTTTTGTATTTTTTTATATGATATGTAATGATTATAAATGATATATACAATGAGATGTATGCTAATGATTTGTGGATGCAAGATGGATGCATTTATATATTATTTTTATTGTATTTCATGATACATAGATAGAAATGTTAGCATGGATAGAAAGTAGAAAAATGAGATGGATATAATAGATTAGCACTTATTGAGATTGATCAAGATACCAACAAACCTATGATTATTCAAGATTTTATTGGATATGTAATGAGATAGAATAGATGATACTGATTTTTCTTTTAGATTAGGTCTAGTTTCATCATAGAAATCCTTATTTTTGATATAACAAATAGACACGATGCACCAAGGTATGAAGAATCAAGGCAGTGTTGTATCTAATGAATGGAATTTGACTTTGCAAATAGATAGGAGTATCCTTGTTCATACGTGACATACATAAACCTTGTTTGATCATGCGAAAAAATAAAGCCATCAAAGTAAGAAGACTAATACATAAAAGGTACGATGAACATGATATGTCCTAGCCATTATTTTACTTGAGTCTACTCATGTACACACAAGGTAAGTATTCACCAAGGTCATATTATAAGAATATCCAACAAGCACAACATATGAACGAAATGATCAATGCCCCATTGCTTTCTCTCTAAATCATTTGTAAACATCATTGAGAGATCATTGGAATGGAACAACAAGATACATCATAAGAAAAGATCAACATGGTAAAACCGTCATTGTTATCATATCTCTTGTTGGAGAGAGTTGTTTTAGGGTGATATCTGATGATGATGTCTATTGTTGGAAAGATATATCCCTAAGACATGTGTTGGATGTTCTTTAGTTTTAATTGTTTGATAGGCTATTGATATGAGATTAACAAACATGTTTGACGATGATCAAAGACTTAGGATTTTTGCGTTTTAAAGTTTATGTTTCACCAATTGTTGTATTAATTTTTGTTTGTGTTACGAAAGGAGAAGACGATAATCAATTTATTATGGGTAATAGTTTATTACAGATGAAGGTGAGATGGGATTTTTTTTTTCAAATATTTTCATTGTTTTTAGATTTTTTGATGGTATTTGAGGCCATTTTTAGGATTTGAGGTTTTATGAGTTTGTTTTGGGTATTTTCACATATTTAAATGTTTTGGATTTTTTAAATGTTTGAGGCTATTTTGGGTTTTCTGTGACATTTTCCAATTGTTACGATTTTTGAAAATTGTAAATATTTTTGAGTTTTCCAAATGTTGATCTAGGATCAAGAGAACATGACCTAAGGGACAAACCTATGCCTCGGGGGCTCATTAGAGATGGAATTTCCTACGTAACTGTGCACAGGCTTCTTAGTTTGATTATTGGACTTGGATAATATTTTTGGGAGATTATGATGTTTTGACCTGTGTATGGAGTTTTGAATTTTTTTGGATGTTTTTCGATTTTAACATGTTTTGGATGTTTTTTTTTTGGATTTTCGGATGTTTTGTATTTTGAAATGTTTTGGTTGTTTTTGGATTTTGGAATTTTTTGGATGTTTTTAGATTTTGAAAATAACCTTAGAAAAATATACAAGAACTTGATTCGATGACATAGGCATAGGAATATGCCCCCAGTCTGATGTGTTAGAATACCTTAATGTAGGTAGGATAAGCTGACCTTTAAGAGAGTGCCAAGTAGTACTAATGGGGATAGGTACTCGTTGAATACCAAGCTATGATAAGGATGTGAATGGAGGAATGAAATAATAAATAGATATAAGATGGATGCAATAGATGGAATGGATGAGTGGATGATAGGAGAAAGAGTCTATGATAGATGGTACTTATTTACACATGGTGCTTGTTTGCTAGGTTTTCACCAAGGTACTTTTCCAAAGCACCACCAAAGTGGTTTTCTCTAGAGGATGATTTTTCTCTTTACTGTTTTTATCCTTTTTCTATTTTTTTGGATTTTGTTTATTTTTTCTATTTTTTTTGGATTTTTGGATTTTAGAAACACCCGTCATAGGCTAGGCATAGAATATTTTGAGATGAATGTTGTTGATGGGTTCCTGTAAGGTTCCCATTTAGGTATGGCTAACTAATATGCTCTTGAACCATAGTTTGTTGTGATGATAAAATTTCCTAACCAATTGGGTTCAAAATTTCCCTTGCTATCTTGATCTAACATATTCTTTTGATTTTACTTTAGAATGAGATCCCCTACCTAGAAGCAATGACCTTTGATTTTCTTGTTGTAACTTATTCAGAGCCTATTTTGGTAGGCTTGTAGGTGATTAAGTTCTTTCAAATGACGTTCATCCAGTAATTCAACTTCATTCAACTTGGAGATCCTGTATTCTTGATCATCAATAAGGTGTTATAGTAAAATTATCAATGATGGGAGTTTGATCTTGATAGGTAGGATAAATTTAGTTCCTTAAACCAAGGAATAAGGTGTAGCACTAGTGGGTGTTATGATACTGGTTTGATATGCCCACAAGGCAGGGTTTAACTACAAGTTCCATTCCCAACCAACATCATTAACTATAATTTTCAAGATTTTGATAATGGTTTTATTAGAAGCTTCAGCTTGGCCGTTCCTGGTCGAAAAGTGACATTGGATATTGAATTAGCTACATAGCTCATTGATATTCTAGTTTTTAAAAGGTGTTCTATTATCTATGATGATGGCCTATGGAACACCATATCAATAGATGAGGTAGTTTAGGATAAATTTTGATACTTTATTTCTAGTTATGTAGGTCATAGGTATAGCCTCAATCCACTTTGTGAAGTACTCAGTTGCTATGATTATGAACTTGTGGCCATTTGAGGAGGTAGGTGTTATTTACCAATGGGATCAAGCCCCCATTGCGAGAAAGGCTATGGTGTGGTGATGGGTCTAAGATCTTGAGCTAGTGTATGGATGAGGCACCCATGCTATTGTCATTGAAAACATTTCTTCACGAACTGATTAGCTTCCAGATCCATGGTTGGCCAATAGTATCCCATTCTTAGTAAATTCTTAGCCAACGTTATGCCACTCGAATGTGACCCACAAATGCCTTTGTGTACCTCTTTCAAGGTAGTCAAAGCTTACTCTTGGTTAAGACATTGTAATAATGTTCCTTTGAGACTTCTTCAATAAAGTGCATTGCCCATAAGGACGAATCAAGAGGCTCTTCAATTTTATTTTATTTTGTGTAAGTTAGGGGTAAGGTCAAATGGGAATATGCCATTGTGAAGGTAGGTGAAAATTTCATGATACCATGAGGAACCAGGACAAAAAAATTCACACAAAAAATTTGATTCAGGTATATCAAAAGCTGGCATGAGATGCTTCTTGACAAGAAACTCACATTTCAAACTGTTGTGTGGTATATCTAACAAATATTCAATGGTCACCATTGCATTTGTTGCTCTGTTGTTGATCCTTGGGATATGTTCAAAAGTGATATCGATGAAGTAATCTTTGAATCTATCTATCAAATCTCGTATGACATCAGTTTTTCATTTTTGGTTTGATAATCATTTTTGACCTATCTCACTATCAACTAGGAATCATTGTAGACTTTGAGTTCTTATATTTTCCACTGGATTACAATCCTTAATCCTGTGATGAGGGCCTTATATTTAGCTATATTGTTTGTAGACAAAACTGCTAACCTGTATGAGTTTGGAATGTAATCACCTTGTGAGGTGATGAATGGGATTCCTTCTTTGGATCCATGCTATATATAAGAACCATCAAAGAATAACTTCCACCGATTTTTTGGAGTAAGGGTGAATACTGCTTCATCAAGAAACTCTAAGACTAAGGATTTTTTTTGCATAGAATTGAGATTCTACTAACTGATCTGCTATAACCTATCATTTGATAGCTTTTTGATCAACATACTCTTTATCAAACTCGCTGAGGATCATTACCCACTTTTCCATGTGACCTATTAGAGTAGATTTTTATAACAAATACTTTAGTGGACCAAACTTGGAGATAAGCTTGATTTGATGAGAAAGCATATAGTGTCTCAGCTTCTGAGAGGAAAACACGATTGCTAAGAAAGATCTTTCAATAGATTTGTAATTAAGTTTATATCCCACCAAGGTCCTACTGATGTAGTAGATAGCCCTCTCTTTACCTATTTAATCATGTTGTGCTAGAAGAGCCCCTAGAGCTATTGAGGCTATAGGAAATGTATAGTATCAATGGTTTCTCTACCACTGGTGGCATCAAGATTGGTGGTGTTGCTAGATAGTCTTTTAGTTGATTGAATGCTTGTTCATAATCTTAGTACCATTTGAATGCCACACCCTTGTAAAGAAGGTGGGTGAATGGGTGACACTTGTCCACCAATTGTGTAATAAACCTACTGATGGAATGAAGCTTTCCTTGTAGGTTGTGAAGTTATTTGAGTGTTTTAGGTAGTTGCATTTCCATGATTTCTTTGACTTTGATAGGGTCCACTTCGATTCCCCTTCGTTATACAATGTTCTGCAAAAGTTTACTGGAAGTGACTCCAAATAAACATTTCTTTGGGTTCAATCTCACCTAATACTTTTCTAACCTATCAAAATTTTTAGCCAATACTTCTATATGTCCTTGTAACTAATTTTTCTAGGATATTGTCCACATAGTCCTCTAGGACTTTGTGAAATATATCATGAAATATCACTGTCATTACTCTTTGATAGGTGGATCCTACATTCTTGAGATCAAATGGCATAACATTCTAGTAGTAGGTTCCCCATGGACATGTGAACACCGTTTTATGTTGATCTTCTTTTGCTATCAATATTTGATTATATCCTGAGAATCCATCCATGATAGAAAGCATCTCATGACCAACTATCAAATCCATGATGATATCTATGTTAGGAAGTAGGAAGTCATCCTTAGGACATGCCTTGTTCAAATCCTTGAAGTCTGTAGATATCCTGATGCCCCTAGTGGGTTTTGATATTGGTACCAAGTTTAAAACCCACTTTGGATAGTCAATTGGACTTATGAAACCTACATCAAGAAGCTTCTGTAATTCCACCTTGACAAATATTGTGATTTATGGATGCATTTAACTTAGTTTCTATTTTATTTTCTTTGCATGAGGATGCACAATGAGGTGATGTATAACCAACGACGTATCCAACCTTGGCATTTGTGCGTAGGACCAAGAAAAATTAATTCTTTGAGAAAAGTTGCTAGGTTATTTTATTCCTTATCATCCAATAAGGTAGCATACAATGTGACTTGTGGTTATTTTGTTGATCCAATGTTTGCTGGTTGAGCTACTTCCACCAAGACTATTGATTTTTCTAGATCTATTGTAATACTAGGTAGATTGAATCCCTCATACTTAGGTATCTCAGAGAGGTTTTTACCTTTGGATATGTCCTTTGTTTTTACTATTTTATGATAAAAAAGTGCCACTTTGTAGTTTTCACATGGAGATCTTGTCTTGATTTTTAAATTTGCTATTTTGTGACTAAAGGATTCAATCGTATCACCACTATATGCTTGTGTGTCTAGTTTAATATCAAATCCTACTTTGTGGTCTCCAAATGGTATGTGGTCTTGAAGCCCCATGAATTTTGATATAGCCTCATCATTTTCAAATGAATCTAGAGTTGGTGCTTGTTGTTGGTACTAGTTGATGAGTTGAGGATAGATACGTTTGAGTTCATTGTCTTGGGTGGGGGATGTAAAGGATGTCATGATAATCATGTATATGGAGGCATGCTCAAATAAGTTAGTGATGCAAAAGGGTGGGTCATCAATGTCGTCGTAATGACATGTGTTTAACCAAGAGGAAGCTTCAACTTCCTCAATTAAAGTATCCTCAACAAGAGGGATTGCATTTTTTCTCGAGGTGCAACCAAGACCAACATTCTTTATTTGTTTTTTCAAGGATAACTGGTTCACTCATGCCTTGTTGATTTAGACCAAGTCCAACTATTCCTGTGTAACCCATGCTTTTTATTAGTTGAAATGCCTTGTTATTTGTATCAACTCAAAGAGGAGATTCTTCTTGTTCATCCTAATATACCTATTTAGAGATGTCCACTTCATCTATGATTTCTACATTAAGATCTCCCCATCTTGTAAAACTTTGTGGTTCCATATTGCTTGTTTTAGTCACCTTATCAATATGGTATTGTTTACTATATGTCCTAAGAGAAAGTGGAAGTTTTCCCACAACAAAGGATTCTTTTAGGTTGTAATGACCACAACCGTTGTCCTTGATTAGCACCTTGATTTCTAGGATGGTTTACTGTGTTGCTGATGTAGATGTCGATGCAGATGATAATGTTGATGGGTCAACATAAGAAGAGGATAATGGAACTTCATCATTTTTGGGTACTTGTAGCACTTTGTTGTATTTATACTCTAAACTCTTGCAGTAATAGAAAGACTCAAGATTGCTACCTCTTTGTTATTATATGGAGATTTTGTGCATTGGTGATATGTGGATGCTATGAACTGCATGTCATGGATACATGGGAAGAAAAGAAGAATGTTATAGGGTAATTCAAGATCTAAGACTTGACATGTTTCTATAATTACTAGCCCAACTTGTATGGGTAGTTTGATTGTTCCTTTGAAATCCTGTTCATTGTCATAATATGCCCAAAGTATAATGCCTTTTTCTCTTTCAATCACATCTCTAGAATAGCTCGTGTTTGATCATTTGAAAGATATAAATATTTAAGTCCGTACCTCCATCTATTAAGACTCTTTTTTTTTTAATTTATGTAGACTTCAAGATGTAGTGCACAATTATGGAATGATTGAGATAGGAGGTAATTTTTTGTGAATTTGAGTTGATGGATGGATGCAATATGTTCAACCATAGATTGGAATTGCTCAGTATCAATATCAATGGGTACAAATGATGATGAAAGAACCTTATCCAAGATTTCCTTATGTGCTGGGGAAAGTCTCAGAAGTTCCAAGATGGAGATCTATGCAGGCATTTTCTTAAGTTGGTCTAGTAGACTATAATCAGTAGCGTTTAATTTTGATGGAATTCTTAGTTGCAAAGGGGATCCTTGGATAGTATCCTTCTCTCTTCATGTCATGACTCCACATTTGGGATTACGTCCTTGTGTAGTGACTATGAATATGTGATGATCACATGTTTCTACTAAATTTTCATAGGTGTGATTGAATTTGTTATAGACCTTTCCTTTTCTAGCGTCATTACCTTTATCGTTATTGGGAATTAGGTCCTTGTATATGCCTAAGTCATTATTTCTAGGGATTTGATTGATATTCACCTCACCTTGGTTTATGAGGTCTTGGATGACATTTTTAAGTTTCATGCAATTAGATGCCATGTGCCCTTTTGTTTGGTGATACTAACAATGATCTTTGTCTTTATACCACACTAGTTTTATTTGTGGTTGATTGTAATGTTTGAAGTCTGGGAGTGTGATTAGGTTTGTTTGAAACAACTTATGTAATATTGTTTCAATTGGTTCCCCCAAGGGTGTGTATTTGTGTCATGGTGGATAGTTATTTTTCCTTGGTGGTGGCCCACAAGGGGATTGATGTTTTTGATATATTAAGTAGAATTTATAGGGTGTTTTACTCTTTACACAATGATCCCCAAGGGCCAAAAAGGATTGGATCTAGAGAATCAAAAAATTAACCACCAAAAATACAAAACACATAAACAATGAAAGGACAAAAAATGACCAATGACCTAGTAAAACATGACACAACAACAACATAATAAGTAGCACCCTCCTAATTTTGAGAGAGGAGGTTAATAACATCCTCTCCATTCTAAATGGGGCTCTCCTCCATATCCTTCTTATCTATCTCTTCCTTGAGCACAGTGAATAGGGTACCAACCACATGGTGGATCATCTTGAAAGTGAATCGAGCCAAACCATTGAATTTATTCTTGAGATTCTCCACCCACTCTAGTAGCATATTATAATCCTCTGCTTTGTCCATAGTCTTTGTATTATCTTCTTCCATAGCCTAGGGGTCTGAGGACTGGGTCATCGAATCATCCTTGAGCATCTTGTTGAAGTTGGAAAAGTGACTAGGCCCTTCAATGAATTCCTCCTCCTCCTCCTCTGTGTCTTCCTCACTCCCCTTGCCTTTACTTTTAGACTGCTCCTCATCACTGGAAATTTCATTAACTGACACTTTCTTACTATTTCTTGCTAGCCTATGGGATCTCTTAATGCTGGTGTTCTCTAACCCTGTCTCCATAGTAGTTTCCACCATGATGTCCCCCTTGGAATCTTTGCCAATAATATTCTTCCCTCTGTTGTCAGTAGTCGATAGCTCCACCTGGCCTTTCCCCTCATCTTTTACATTTTTATTAGCTATAGGTTTGTTGTCCATCTTGCGGGGGGAAGCTTTGAGCTCAAAAATCCCAATCACCGCTTTCAATTGAGCATTCCCTACACCACCCTTTTTATTTTTGGCAGGAGGTTTAGGCTTGGGGGTTTCAATATTCACCAGAGAGGTTTTTATTTTGGGACCCTTAGACTTAGCCGAAGAGGGATTCACATTGGTACGAACAAGGGGTTCAAATTCCTTAATACAAACAACAAAAATAGGTTTGGATGGGAAGAGAGCCAAATATAAATGATACAACCTCAGGATGAGGCCCTAGTGGAGTGGCAGGGGTAGAGTTTCTTTAGGGTTTTGGGAAACAGAGTCCAAACATTTCTCAACAAAAAATTCTAAATTAGTAAGTAAGAAAAAAATGAAAACTCAAAAGAATTTTGTGGCATAGATGATTTAAAAGAGGTAGGTGATAATAATATAAAACCTTATGTCTACCCTCCAAAGTCACATAGTTCATTAGATCCAGACATGGTCCCACGAATGGGAGAGCTTCTCTTTCAAAATTAGACTGGGTGTGGACAAGTTTTTCCTTTTCTTTAAAGAAACCATTAAGGTTTTCATTGTCCTAGCCCTTGGTGTGCTTAGTGTAATTTTTTCCAGTGCAAGGGAGCCTAGTCACCTGAGCAATTACCTCCTCATTGACCTTGAAGGAGATACCTCCCATTAACCCTTCTATCTTTCTAGGAGCTCATGAATTGTAACGACATCCTCGCATCATGACCCACCAAGCATTCCATTAACGATGCTAACCCTCCTTCGACACAAATATGACAGACCAAAGGATCCTTTCAGAACTCCTCACAATTATCTAGCTTCGTCTTCACCTTGTCACCACCCATTTTTATCACACTTCAATCTGAGAGCCTAGGAATCCTGTGAGAGAAAGAAGTTAAGATGTATGTCAATATTAAAGGTCACCCAAAAGACCTTATTTTAAGCCAGCTAGGATGAATCTAGGTAATCAAGATGATCTTCATATTACATGCTTCAAGATTTATTTCCAAAAAGGAAATCTCTGCAGGTCCATTATTGAAAATATTTAAACACCCGCGGTAATGTTTATGAATAATGATGATATTGATAGGTTTTCCTTCCAAGTTGCAATCAGACAATAGCTAATAACAAATGGCCATAGGGCCAAATTTAGACTTCCCTAAGTCTCTACCTTTTGTATTAATTAAATTTTTAGTGGTGTTGATGAGACTTAGTAAAAAATATACCCAATAATAAATTGTCATATCAAATTTGAAATTGGAAGTCTGTAAAGAAATACGGGGGATATGACAAGACCACAAATTAAATTTGCAAATGTACTGACCAAGAAAATCCGTTAACCTATTGTACTTCCCATCACTCCTCATTATTAGCTCCGTAATCACAACCCCCAACCCATAATTCAAATACTACCATGTAATTAATACCTCATCATGCATCTTCATCCACATCACCCAAAGAAAAAATATGTGGACCACCCATAAAGCCTTGGCAATCACAATTTTAGATAACATCATGGGTAACAAAGGTGCCCTATTCCTTAAGGACAATACCTTGTATTTCCAGTGGTAGGTTCCCAATATTCCTCCAACACTTGGAAATGCTCCAATAGAAGCCAAGATTAGCGAAGGCATCAGTAACTTGGTTTCCCTCATGAAATATGTGAGTAAAGATATTCATATTTATCTTTGACACCATGTGATTAATGTCTAAAAGGATATCTCTGGTGTTCCATCCTAATAATCTACCACGTTGGATAGAATCAATCATCAACTTGGAATCCCCTTCTATGTGCAGTTTCTTTATTCCCATAGTAACAACTAACTGGAAGCCCTTTAGTAGCACCCTGGCTTTTGTAGTCATGGAGGTCTGAATCCCTATACCCCCCGAATAACTAGCAACAAAGTTACCCTTGTTATCCATAATAATGCCCTAGATGCTAGCCCTGCATGGGTTCCCCTTGGCCACACCATCAAAATTGAGATTATGCCATCCATGATCCACAGGTTTCCAAACCATGTCACGCCTAGATTGGGCCTTAGAGTTGTCAAAGGAGTTGATCTCAAGATTCATGTTCCAAGATTTAGCCATTTTAATCTCCCACTCAGAAGGAGCTTTATCCAGGGTTTTCCCATTGTAAATCAAAGCATTTTCAGAAACAAGTCTTAGCCCTATACCAAATACCTCCTTCGAGCTCATCTCAATATTCCTGAATATCCAGTTGTTTCTCTCTTTCCACAAGTACCAATAGATGATGGGGGGACCTAGTTCCAAATCTCCCTAGGGATAAGATGTTGAAAAGGCCCAAACCAGCCCAAAATGAAATATTTTATGTCCCAACACATAGTCCAGTGGGTTCCTAGCTTCTCAAATGCTAGCTCCTAAACAACATCAACAAACAGGAAGTGCAATAATAAATGATCAACAAACTCTTCATTGCATTTACACAACAAACACCTATTTAGGACATGAAATCCCCTTTCCCTCAGGTTATCCTGAGTTAAGATCCTGTTATGACAGGTCATCCACCAAAAGAAATTGATTTTCAGAATCATGTACCTATTGCAGACCTATCTTCAAGGTCTGTTATCATCACCCTAAACCGACAATAGATTGTAAGCTATTTTGACTAAAAGATTGCCTTGCCTATCTTTGATCTAGTAGAATTCATCCTCAATGTTGGATAGAGGTAATTTGGTGAGGGAGAGCAACCCTTGTAGAGAATTAGCTAGATTAAACAACTCCGGGGAAAAAGGGCAGCAAAGAAGTAAATCTCTCCACCGCCTAGCCCCCGACTGACAAAAAAGGTAGTCGCTTATGTACTTACCAAAGAAGATTTGTGCATGTATTATTAGGTTTCTGAACTCAGAGTTCGAAAGGAGGGAGTTAAGCAACCAAGGGTCCTCCCAAAATATGATGTTATTACCATTCCCAATGTTCTTCCATGCCAGAGATCTAGAAGGGTGATCATTAGAGAGGCATTTAACCATGGGTCTATTGCGAAGATACTTAGCATTCATGATCTTGTCCCAATATTTTTTATTCCTTAATTGGTCTCAACCAACCTTAGTAAGTAAGGATTTATTGGTGCATTGGACATTCCCGATTCCAAGCCCACCACAAGATTTCGGCATACAAACTTTGTCCCAACTAACTAGAGAAAATTTCTTCTTTTCCTCAGTCCTAGACCATAAAAAGTTCCTCTGATTTTTTTCAAACTTCTCAGAAATATAACTGGGGATATTAAAGATAGAAAGGAAGTAGACATGGACCCCTTGAAGAGCAATAGAAAAAAGTTGTAGCTTACCAACATGGTTGAGAATGGAGCCTTTACACCCTTCCAATTCCTTCGGATCCTTTCGAGAACTGTGTTCCAAAAGGTAGGAGTGACTTCCTTGGTAGTGAGGGGAAGCCCACGATACATCGAAGGGAGAGAGACACTCATACAACCTAGGAAAACAGTCCCCCGAGCTTGGAGAGTAGGAGTGTTGTTGAAGAAGTAAATAATGCTTTTATTATAATTTATACACTGGATAGAGAAAGTAGCATAATTAATAAGGAAACTTTTCCATTTCCTAGATTCAATAACTGAAGCCTTCCTGAAGAGTATTGTATCATCAATGAATTGTTGGATAACAATGGGTTCCAGTGAAGTGGCAGGTTTAACCCCCTTTATGGAGTTCTCTGACAACAATTTGGATATGTTCCTACTCAATACATCTGTGACGATGATAAACAAATAGGGCAGGAGAGGATCACCTTGTCTGATACCTCTCCCATCATTGAAGAAACCAAAGGGGGTCCCATTAACCAAAATAAAGTAACTTATAGTGGTAATGCATTTCATTAAGAGGTTAATCACCCTTCGTTCAAAACTAAACTTAGATAAAACTTTTGGAATAAAGTCCCATAACACCTTATCATATGATTTTGAAATATCTAGTTTGAAGGCCATACTAGCATTGTTGCATCTATCCATGGAGTGTAATTTTTTTATGGGTGGTTATTGCGGAATCCAAGATATGATGACCCAAAACAAAAAATTTTTAGGTAGGGATTATCATTTTATCAAGCAAGGGTTTTAGGTGGTTCACCAATATTTTAGAGAAGATCTTGTAAATGGTATTGCATAGGCTTATGGGCCTAAAGTCAGTCATAGAATGGGGTTTCAACAACCTTGGGAACAAGATAAATAAAGGTGTGATTCAACTGTTTGAGGATCTTACTAGATTTGAAGAAATATTTGGCTGCTAGGACAAGGTCCCCCTCAACAATATCCCAAAATATCTGGAAGAAAGCTAGGGGGAACCCATTCGGGCTAGGCACCTTATAGGTACCCATATTGAATACAACCATTCAAACTTCCTCAGGAGTGACAACACAAAGGATTCTATTATTATCGTCCTGAGTTACGTTGAAAGGGAGAGGTTCCAACATCAAGTAGTCCATAGCCAAATTGGGGGCCTCGTTAGGAGCCAAATAAGCCTTTTGAAAGTAACCAGACGCCACAAGCGCTATCTAGGAGGATGTGCTGATCAAGAAACCTTGCTCATTTTGAAGCTTAGAAATCTGGTTCCTTTTCTTATGTTTAAGGGTAGAAACATGAAAAAAAGAGGTGTTTTTGTCTCCCTCCTGCAACCATTGGACTCTAGATTTCTGTTTCCAAAATATCTCCTCCTTCTTCAAGATTTGTTCCCATTCCACACGACTTTCTCTTTCCTAGTTACAGGTCAACAGGATAACATCCCCCTCTTCCATTATTTTTTGTATGACCTTTAGCTTATCTCCTAAGGGTATTTTTTTCAGAAGGAAATCCCCAAAAACTCTCTTATTCCAACCCTTCACCATATTTTTGACATGATTAAGTTTGTTAAAGATCCTAAACATAGGGGAGCCATGTACACGGATATTCCACCATTCAACAACTTTAGTCTTGAAATTAGGATTGGAGTTCCACATAATCTCAAACTAGAAAGGAAAGGGTCCCACAACAAATATTTCATTCATGACTAACATCAAAGGGTTATGACCAGAGATAGTACGGGGTAGTGCACATAGATTAGCACATAGAAGAGCCATCCAACTGTGAGAACAAAGAAATATTTCAAGTCTGACTTGAATCAAACCATCCCCAAGATGCCTATTGGTCGATGTGAATGATTGACCCAACAAGTCAATGTCAACCAAGTCAATGCTACTCAGAAAATTTTCCAGATTAACCATGTTGTTAGAGTAGTCCACAAGCCCTCCATTTTTCTTCTAAGATACAAAGGAGAGTTGAAGTCTCCAACCACCAGCCAACGAGACCCCCTATTAATTTTTATCCAATCAGTAAGATCATGCCAAAGGGAATTCCTAGCATTCCTCTGGTTAGGAGCATAAATATTGATGAGTGACCAAGAGCCTCTCGGGTGAAAGAACTTAACCCCCACACTACTCCGGCATTGAATTTTTTTAGAACCACTGATCCTATTAGGATTCCACATCACAGCAAGCCCACCAGATGCCCTGTTAGCATCACTACAAGAGAAGAGGGCTCCTGACCAAATATACTTAGCTATATTATCAAATTTTGTTTTCTTCATTTTGATTTCCTATAGAAGCAAAACAACAATCTTATGTTCCATCACATAGTTTTTCAATGCTAGTTGTTTGTGAGAGCTATTTAGCCCTCTCATATTCCAGGAACATACCTTCATTTTTTAGTCTTCTTTGAGGACACTTCCAATGTCCTTTGTTTACCTATGGATATCTCTTTTGTTGTCTCCCTATTCCTGGTCTATCACTGGTTGGGCCTACTGGGTTTAGATTCACCTCCCACATCTACTTTCCTCTATTTTCCTTTTTTCTTTGGGGTTGACAAAAACTCTTCTTCTATTATTTTTTCTACAACATCCCCAACGAATCTGCCTTAACTAGATCAACTTCAGCTTTTAAAGCCTCTTCTTCTAGGATTTCTCCTTCTTCATCACCAATCATTACTAGTCTAGTTGTCATTTTAATCCCTTCTTCCTTTAGGGTTTTACCAACATCACCAACATCCCCCTACCCTAGGAAAGGGGAAGGGGCCCCATGTACAACCCCAAGAACCCCAACAATAGGAAGATCCAAGCCCTCAACTAGAGTAGGAGGTAGTGGGGACCAAACCTAAGTCCCTAAAGGATACATCCTCGTTAGATTTGGGGGTATCAGAACTGATCGGGGAGTCAACTAACTTAGGAGAGCCAAAATTGACTAGGGAGTTGACAATTTTCAAAATGTCATCTTCAAAAGGGTAGTGGTCATTGACAGTAGACTCATTAGGGTTAGGAACATGTTTTTACAATGATTTACAATCTGTGATTAGGTGACCATGTTTAACACATTTCTGATAGTAGACTACAAAATTCTCATAATAAACTTGTTGGGTCTAGGAACCAAACTTAGAATAGAGCTTCACAGAGGTAGGCATATACATGTGAACTTCAATATTGACACAAAAATGAGCAAATACTAACCTAGATTTGGACCTGGTAATGGAGTCCGAAGTGGTGAACTGGCCCAAGGAGTCCCCAATACATTTGAATATGGATTCATCCCAATATTCTAGGGGAATACCCGACAGATGGACCCACACCAACACCAACTTGTTAAGATCAACTACAAGATTGAACCCTGACTTCTAACGACACAGAGCCAAACTATGCTTCCCATAGACCCAAATGTCCACCCGCCATAGCACAAATGTCCACGTTACCTTTGAGACACCATTTAGCAAAATCCTATCTCCTGACCATGTCCACCATTGGGCGAAAGGAAATTAAATGACCCACCACAACATTCTCCATTGAGGATACAATCTTGTCACTAATAGTTTCAAGGATAGAAAAGTTAGTACTCAAAGTGGTGATTGCTTCTTTAGGGAGAGGAAAGGGACTCTTAGAATTTTGACTAGAGTTATTCAACACATTCTTCCATCCTTTAAATTTCGAGGAGATAGAGACCACCAAAATAGTTACACCAAACAAACCTAGATTCACGAGTTCCCTCGGCTAACCTAGAATCATGAGAGCACCAAAATCGGACAAGCCAGGAGTGGTCCCCGAGGGACATGAGGCTGCATGCATCTAGGTGATAATTAGGTGAGGGGAGGATAAGGGGACCATGAGGTACCCCCAACATAGAGTCTACCATGCACGTAGATAGTTCAAACATAGGCAAAGGAGAGAGAAGCAGGAAAATATATTCATACATGGGGATTGGTGTTAACATTATTATTATTATTATTTTTGTATATTTTATTTGGTTGGAGAATTTATCACAAATTTTACATCAACCACATAGTCATTAGTAACATTCTTATTTTTAGCCCATGTATGGGATTTCTCGCTGGAACTAGACGGTTGGTGATTATCTTTGTAGATTTTCACTTCTCCCTTGGCAATGAGGACCCTCTCAATGTTAATCCCTTTGTATATGGATTCTTCAAACATCACTGCACATTATATTCTTAGTTGGAAGGCTAGATCCATGTTTAGGTTTCCTACAATGATGTCTACTTGTTGCTTCTCAGGCATTGGCCATTTATATTTACTTTTCTTGTGTCTCCATCTTTGTAAGAAGGATGTAGAGGATTCTTCCTTGTTTTTTTAGAGTGTATAGTTCTTCCAAGGTGATTTCGGCATCAATATTGTAGGAAATGTGTGATACAAAATTCTCTATGATTTCTTGAAAATTTTTATTCCTTGTGGTAAGCATGAGAACCACTCTATGTATTGTCCTCCCAAAATTCTTAGGAATAGACAGATTAGGTGTGAATCATTGGATGAAACTTCCATGCATGCAACATATAATTATATGATATGTTCTTCAAGATTTCCATGTCCTTTGTATTTGTCAAACTTTTGTATTTCAAAGTTTAGAGGAAATGGTATCATTGTGATGTTTTGATCGAATGGGTATGGGCATTGATCTTGAACTGCATATGAAGTTTTGGTCTTCCCCATTTGCATGTCTTTAATTTTTCATGTTAGTGTCTAAATTAGGGAATATATTTCCAAAGGAGGGTTATTTGGTGGTCGAGCATATGTATTGTATTGTGGGATGGTAGATGAGTTATATGTTAGATTTTTGTATGGAGGTGTGTTTGTGTTGTAGGTGTTATATGGAGTGTATTGTGGGTTTACCTGATATTGTGGGTTCATGGGTGGTGGAGGTAGTGTATTCTATGCTCCATATTGATATTGAGGTGTAACATTTGGTTGGGAGTTTGTGCATTGCTTATGTTGAGGACTGTATTCAATTTTTTGTTGATGTTGTTATTGTACAAGAAATTATTATTATGTAAGTAATTGTTGTTGGTCTTGTAATTTTTGTTGTGCTTGCAATTATCGTTGTTCTTGCAATTGCTATTGTGCTTGCATTTGTTGTTGTTGGGAAATACTTTGTTGTTGTTGTGGATATGAGACTTGTTGTGAATATGGAATTCATTGTGATTCCATGTGTTGATGATGTTGATGTTGTTGAGGTACTTGATGTTATGAAATTTGATGTTGTTGATGCATTTTTTGTTGAGGGATTTGATTTTGATGTTGGGGAATTTTTTGATGTGTTTGTTGTTGTGGGATTTGATTTTGATGTTGGGGAATTTGATAAATTGTTGAGGGATTTGATTTTGATGTTGGGGAATTTGATGTTGTTGTGGGATTTTATTTTGATAATGGGGAATTTGATGTGTTTGTTATTGTGGGATTTTATGTTGTTGAGGGGATCTTTGATGGATGACATTTTTTTGGGATTGTTCCATGATGTTTTTTTGTGGTTATTGCATGCCAGGGACATTTGTGTATACATTTGTGTTTTGAGAATTGAATGTTGATGGGATGGTGGTATTTTGAAAGCCTAAATTTGTGTAATTCACTAGACCTTGGTAATTACTCAATTGATTTCCATGTTGATGTGAGAGGTTTTTTGAATCCATTCCCATCATAGTGACCGTTGGTTGACTTGGTATGTTTGATGAAGATGGTTTAGGTATTTGTTGTATGAAATTATGGACCAAGGGCTCACTTTCAAGATGATGATTCATGGATGTTATATGTGAAAAGGATTGTTCTTTTATTGTGTTCACATCAAATTTTGTGGGAAGTTTTGTACCACCTTGTGCAAGTTTAAGCATGTATTGATTTGGATACGACCGTAACATAGCATCAAGTGCTCTAACAAGGGAAGGGTCTTGAGACATTTCTATCAATTATTCATGAGTGAAGTATTGAGGTTTATTAGTAATGTCTTCTATGTAAACCATTTCAACTTGTGATGGTTGAGTTGGTACTTGAGTTTTCTTTGGAGTTGTAAATTTTTTAGGATCATAACTGAGCATCCCTAGACTTTGTTCACTAGTGCTTGTTGTGGTATGTATGTTTGGGCTAGTAGGATTTGTTTCCATGTTCTTTTTTGTGTTGATACTTTGTTGTGACCATAAAACTTGTGTCAAAACTAGGAGATGTTGGATTTAATTGACTTTGTTGAAATGTTGTGGTTTCCTTAAATTTTTCTAGTAATGACACCTTGATAGGTTTACGACCAATGTTAAGTGATTGTGTGGATAGATGGATGATATGAAACCTTCAATTTTGATAAAGTTTAGAGTAGATATTTAGGTATATTTAAGGATGATGATGAACTTACAAACCTTGGAAGTAGACTCCTTACTCCAAAGTAGGTTTTACCATAATGATGTTTACTAACTCAATCAAATACTTGAAAATAGATTATTCTCAAGAATGAAGTCAAAATAGGCGATAGGGTGAAAATATAAGTCCAAATGATATATGTAAAAATTCTAAGTTGATGTTTTGAATGAATTTTTTTGATGGCCAAGTAGATGGTTTGTTGTCTGTTGAGTTGATCCCAATGATAACCTAGAAAGTATTTTGACAAGCTCAAAATGATAATGAACACAAGTTTTTTATTTCTATTCTGACTAATAAAGGTGAACAAAAGTTTATTTTGCATTAATTTCTAATGATTTAGTACTTGCTAATCAAAATATAGATTTTAAAGTTCTTTATTTCTAGTTTCAGACAAAGGTGTCATTTTGTTAGAACAAAGGCTTCATTTAGTATCTACAAAGGAACCAATGTTCAAAAAAAGTGTTAGACTATTAGAACAAAATATTCGTTCTATAGATGTCTATTTACCTTGACAAACACACCGAGATCTGCAAAGGTGTCGATATGCAAAAAAAATCTTTATTTAAATAAAAACAAAAGCATCCATTTGCATAAAGGTGTTGATCTATTAGAGGATCTTTGATGTGCAATTTGAATTAGGTGTTTAAATTTTTTGATGAGATAAAACACAGTAAACAACATGTAAACTAAATCAATTGGTGTTTAGATGATTTTTGTGTGTTTTTCCACAAGATCACACTAATTGGTATCATGGGTTTCCATAAAAAGACACACCATAAAACACAATCCTATTTGTAGTGGTAGATTGGGTTAATCTTCTTATATCAGACCTGCATAATAAAATACCTTCCATTGAATGGACACTAGAGTATTCCAAGGTCATGTACCACCTTGAAACCTCTTATCTTGGAAGGAAAATTTCCTTGCAAGAGGTTTTGTTGCCTTAACAATGGTTGGCTTATAGCGAGTAACTTCACATGATAATGCTATCACATTGCACTAATATAAGTGATGGTCTACAAATAGCTCTTAGGCTTCTAGATAACAAGGTTCTTAGTGGAGGTACTCCATAAACACCAACACATGTACAAATGTGAGATTGAAATATCATCTCATTATGTCTGGAATCACCCGGGACCATAGAGGAATGCCTGACATTGCATGATTGGATTGAGAAAAAACTTTGACTCTTGCCCATTTATATATCCCATAGGAAGAAACGTGCTTGAGGTCTAACCCTAGGGTGATGAAATCCCTAGTCAAGCCTCCTACTAAAGTTGAATGATAAATGTTGCTATTTCTTATCATCGAAGATAACATGAGGCACAAGGGGAGAGGATACATAGATAAGTCCTTTAGTGAGCACAAAGAAAAAGTACAAACTAGAGGTATTTCTCATCACCCAAGATCGCACAAAGCGCAAGGGGAGATGATACATACACTCTAGCTTACCAGACATGGAAAACAAGTTAATTTTAATTGCACCAAGGATTGAAATGTGTGGTTTAATTTTAAAGCATCAACTAAAAGCATGAAGATTTTCTTGTTCAATTTTAATACACCAAGGGAAAATGAAGTTTGTCTTGTTCAATTTTAAACACAAAATTGAAGTGTGAAGATTGTGTTCAATTTTAGAGCACTAAAGTGAAATGTGAAGAGTTCATTTTAAAGAACCAAAATCAAACATGAGTCCTAGATTAATTGAAAAATATACAAAACAAACATTAGTAATCTTTCTTTGATTTACAACTTATCCCAATGATTTCTAAGTTGCTACAAACAGTTAGCCTCAAAAAATAGAAAACCAAAAAATAATAGATTGTTAGGGTTAGCTAAGAACATAATCAAATCAAATCAAACCCTGAAAATTAGCTCATTTTTTATACCTTGTAGAAGCATCACAATATTTTTTAGAAGCATCAGACTCTCATGCAAAAGTGTTGGATTGTCTTGTAGAAGAGCCAAACTATATTGTAGAAGTGTCAGACTATCTTGTAAAAGCATCGCTCCTTTGCAAAGGCGTCAGAATGTACCTGCAACAAAAGAAAAAGGATCACAATAAAAGCATTAGGGTTTGTGCAAAGGCTTCAACCTTTGATTTGCATAAGCATCGAGCTTTACAAAAGTGTTTCCCTTTGACTTCTAAAGGTGTTGGACTACCTTTGTAACCCACAATGGCGGAAAAAGCTCAAGAAAAGTTGATTAGATAGGGACGTGGGTCTCATCAGGTGTGCCAAAATGTCATATGGTTAGCTCAATTGATCAAATAAGAATGGAAATAAAGAAAATAAATAAGAAAATGACCATGTTAAAAGCCATAATTTAATGAAATTTAGTAAACATTGCTAAAATGATCTAATTAACATAAAACAAATCTAAATTCTAAATAATTGAATATAATAGCAAGTAAAACTCTAATCCCATTATGGATTGAGTGTAAATTTGGTGTGATATGGATGTGGATTGCTCGAATTCACCTAATCCATGTTGTTGCGAAAGCTTGGTTGATGAATGAGGAAGAATTAGGAGTTTAATTAAATAATTGAGAATTATTTAATTAAGGAGGGAAAATGAAATTTAATTAAATAATTTGACATTATTTAATCAGAAGAGGAGGAATTAGCATGAAGGTGATGAATTAATCAAATAAAACTAATTATTCAATTAATAGGAGAATAAAGTGAATTTAACTAAAGAATTGGATATTATTTAATTAAATAGATGAAATAGGTGAATAATGAAAGAAATGGTGTTAATAATTGAGATTAGTGTGTGTGATATACTCAAGAAATTTCCAGGTGTCTACAATACTTAGCTTAATTTTACTTAGGCTTTTCTATGCTTTTGTCTCACCTACATATCTAGATAGGATACCACTTTTCTAGGATTGACTTATTCATACTTAGCTTAATTTTACTTAGGATTTTTTATGCATTTATCTCACCTCATGTGGTTGAGATGTGCATCCTTATTATTTGAGACACCTATTATATGCATACATACCACTTGTTTTGAAACTTGTTAAGGAGTTGACAAGTGTTACACCTTTGGAGGAATAGTCAATATTACAAATGTTGTCATTGATGTAATGAAGGAATGTAAAATTATTGTCATTGATGTCAAATAAGGAAAGAGAAAACTACTAAAGGCCAAAGGCCACCAATAATTTTATTCCAGTTATCAAGATGAAAAACTTCATTATCATGACATCGTTGAGTTATTATGAAGATAATTTATTATTTAATGGTTGGCCAACTTGGGTTATGTTATGTATTATTTGAGTCATTTCTACTATAATGGACCTCTCTCCATATGTTTGCACCTTTTAGTAAAAGTTAAAACATATTTAATTAAAGTTTAAAGAAGTTGACCCCTTCAAGGAGTCACATATCTTGAGGAGTTGCTCCTCTTGATAAAGGCATAAATGGTATAAATAGAAGATGTTGGGCATAAAATGACATAGAAAAAACAATGAATATCATTCACATTTAAGCAAAAAATACATCATTCAGATTTATGTGAAAATGCGATATCATTCCTTTACTAGTAGAATTGTGAAAAAGAATGAACGTATGAGCATAATTTTGCGGTGGAGTAGATATAAATGAATAAAATATATATTAAGATCATTCACTAAGAGGTATGGATTAATAGATATATATGAAAATCATTTAATGAAGAAGTAGAGCAATAGATTGAGTGAAATTGATTAAATATAATAGAGTAAGATATATATGGAATATCAATAATGAATGGTGGAGCAATGAAGATATGATATATACATGACGTAAATGAAGAAAAATATATAAAAGGAAGATAAAATCAAGACAAAGAGTGATATTGAACAAGAGATATAATTTACCATTATCCGTTGAAGAAGAAACATTCACAAGGTGGAACTTTGTTTTGAAGGTTGGTGCCTCCTATAAGAAGAGATTGATGTCTCTTGCTAAGTTGGTGCTTATTAGTAGGGGTTGGTGCATCTAGTAGGTTGGTGCCTAGATATTTTGTAAGTGAAGATTGGTGTATCCAGTGGGTTGGTTCCTACAAATCATATAAGAAGGGATTGATGTATCCTATAGGTTGGTTCCTATAAATATTATAAAAAATATTTAATATAAAATCATTTTTTTTGTGGTTTTCTCTCATAAGGGTTTCCACATAAATCTTGTGTTCTTGTGTTGCATAATTGTATCTTGTGTGATTGATATTGCTATAGTTGTTAAGTGTTGAAAAATAAAAAGCTTGTCTTATATTGATTCACCCCCTCTTAGTATAATCTTGTGCTCGTTAGTTGGTATCATAGCTAGTTCCTTCAAATATAGTTTAATATATTGAAGGGATATCTTAGGGAGCACACATGGCAATGGAAACAAGGAGTGATATAATGAGACATAAAGATGAATTTGTAAGTGAAAGAATAAAAGAGATGGATTTAGAAGAAGAAGAATGTGATGAAAATGAAGAAGAATTTAATTTGGAAGTAGAGTTCATATTTTCCTAAAATGGGATTAAAAAGCTTAGGAAAGTGAATTTGAAACAAAAGTTGCAAATTAAAAAATATAAAGAAGAAGAGTGTGACTCAAATTAAAAAATGCCACAAATTCTTGAAGAGTCATAGAAGATGATCATCAATATGAAAAATAAACTTGAAGAAGCAAAAATGATAGAATTGGAAGTAAGAATTTAATTAAAAGCAAAATAAGAAGATTGTGAGAGGTGTGAGTTCAAAATTGTTTCCTCGAGGAAGGAGTTGGAGAAAAAAGCTACTCAATTGAATGAAACCTTAATAGTTGAGAAGAGCATCAAAATATTGGATAATATTATCAATTTGCAAAGGCCAACATTCAATAAGGCTAGTTTTGGCTATAAGGAAAATCAAATTGTCAATAAGGAAAATTCTAAAGAGGCACCTAAGAAGTTAAATGTAGAAAAGTCTAAAGACTATGCAAATGCTCTCAAAAGTCCTACAAAAAACAATAAGAAGAAAGAGAATCAAGTCCCAAAAGATAGCGAGGACAAATTCAGAAAGTTCTTTCATCTAAGGTAAGCACACATGATTAGGTCTCAATATTATTTGTATGGTTATTGCTATTCTTGTAATCATTTTGGTCATAAAGCAAGATATTTTAAACACATGCAAGAATTTTTGGTTGGAATAAGAGTAGAAGTCCTTATGGGTTCTTCGGTAGGAACTATAACTCATTTGCTGTATTAGTAGATTATAATGTCATATAGTACAAATGTAACAATTGTGGGCATAAAGCAATATTTAATAGTTGTCTTATATAACCTAAATAGAGAAAGAAGGAAATCATGCACAAGAAAAATTAAGAACCAACTAAAGTTTGGAAGAGGAAGCAAGAGAAAGAGAAAGATAAAAATATACTTATGAAAACTACACATCATGCACAAGGGGTATTACTAAGTTCATAAAGGAGTTTAGAAGGAGCTAATCATTCCATTATCTTTCACCTCCCTTTTTATGATATGCACTTAGAAGGCAACTTAGAGAAAGTTCTACTAGTGAGTTTCAGAAAGAGGGAGAGTTGTAAGAAAATAGAGAATGATGCCATTGATGTCAAAAGGATGACCTTATTCATTTAGTATCCATTGGTAGAGAATGAAGAGTTGAATATGAGTAGATAATAATGGGATAGCTAAATAAATTCCCAATTTGTTAAATTTAAGAATGTGATCCAAAACCATTGTTGGTGATGAAAATATATATGTTGCAAGAATGAGATTGATTGTATGTGTGAATTTATATGGGAAGGTATTTATAGTGTAAGAAAAAGTATCCCTTTATTAATAAAATAGGAAAAAGTGTCACTTAATTTGGGAAATAATATTAATTAAATGAACTAAATTATGCCTTAATTTAGTGTTCTAATATATTATACATATTCACATTAAGTTTAGGGCCTTATTTATTAAAATGGACTTAATTGTGCCTTATTTGTGGTGTTGTAAGGTGTACCTTTACACTTTCAAACTCACCTAGGGATTCATTAATTAATTGAGGTTAATTATGCCTTAATTATCCCTTTTAATTCAAATCCAAGCCTAATTAATTGCATTTTCCGAGGGATAAAACCCGACATTCATAAATGCCATAACATAATGTTTAACATTGAGCAATGTGTGTACTAGGAAAGTGACCTAGGACCCATTTTCCATAGGGCGAATGGGTCCTTACTTAGGCCTAGGAACTAAATTTAAATTATGTTTTTGGTAGTTTTTCAATGATTTCAAATGTATATTTAGATGTCGACTTGTGATATTTGAATTTCAGGAATTAATGTTAGGATATGTATAAATAAGAGGTCATTTCACTATGTTTCATCCTAAGAATTTAAGCAAGCTAGCAATTTTTATGAGCAAGTGTGATCTAGAAAATTCAAGTTATCAAGAGCATTTCAAGGCATTCAAGAGTAGATTTATAGAAGATTATCACAACAATCAAGATTCCATTATCATGTCAAAGTCTTATTGCATCATGCATGTTGTTTGAGCTAATATGGTAATGTAGAGTTCAAGATCTGTTCAAGCATTCAAGGAGATTGTTTCAAATCAAGTTTCATGATCAAAGATTCACATCCATTGAGGCCACTTCATGTTAATTGCATATTTTCATTCCAAGGTTTTATCAAAGGTTTGGTGAGTTGTGACATTGCTTGTTCACTCATCATTCCTTCTTTCATGTTTCATTTCATTACCAAGTTCAAATACTCAAACAGGGTTTGACCAAGGCAAAGCCCCAATCACTAAAAACAACATTTTTCTCCTCTTGTGTTTGTTTTGCAAGTTTTTAGGTGGAAGATCCTTTGGAGAGTAAAATTGAAGAAAGCTGAAAAGTTGTCAAAGTTGCAAGGAAAGTTATCATTTCATGGAAACTCTTCTACAGGATTTATTTCCGGTTGTCCAACAATGAGAATCAAGAATCTGGGAGTGCAAACTCAACAGAAGAGAACGCAAAAACATATTTCAAACAACCCTAGTTAGGACCCATTCACCATAGGGCGAATGAGTCTTCAGTGAGCTTCAAAAAGTGACTATTGGTGACTAGAACACTTTATTTTCCCCTTTCCAGATCTACCTTTTGATTGTTGTTTCTACTAGTTTTGAGTATAATCCTTCATTTGCATTTTATAGCTTGCATTTTGGAATTTTTTGATGGTTTTAACCTTTCTCCCCAAAGGGCTATTTGACTCACACCCCTGTCCTTGCATAAAGGAAAAATTTGTTGATTCATACCTTGATTTGAATCACCTTTTGGTTGACAGTCAATTCTTTGTTTGGATCTCATTTCCTTGAATGAAATTAGAGAATGGGTCCATCGTACCCCTATTTTCCATTATTCCATTGTGGTGAACCTCATTTTTCTTTGTTTCATTTTGGTGAACCTGAAATTTGATCTTTGAATTTTCTAATTTTGGAGTCCTCTTTCACCCTATATTTAGATCTTGCATTCATTTGCATCTGTTTGCATTGAATTGAGTCTCATTTGCAGTGTCTAGTTTGCATTTAACTTTGCATTGCATCTACGTATTTTAGGATTGCATATTTGCATTCTTTTAAAATATAAAAATATTAAAAAAAAAGTCATCTTGCATATCAATTACATAGCATTACATCATATTCATTTTCATTTAAAAATTGAAACAAAATTGCATATCAAATTAGGTTTTCTAGGTTGTCATTTTGTCACATTTTGCATTTGCATTCAACATTGAATTCACAAAAAATTAAAATTGTAACTTGTTTCATATTAGAATATGGAAACCACTAAAATAATCTCATAAATCTATAAAAACACTTTTCAAAACCCTAACCTAGGAGCCATTCGCCCTAGGGTGAATGAGTCCCTGATCAGGGTCATTTCCTAATTTTTTGGGAATTCAAACACTCATTTCTATGTTCCTGTTTATTGTTTTCAGATCTTTGTTTTTTTTTGCAGAATTTTTGTTTCTTCAATTTGGTCATATTTAGCTTCATTTGATAAAATTAGTGCATCGTGTGATTTCAAAATTGCACTTACAAGACATAGTTTTCAATTTTTGCATAACATAATCAGAAAATTACCTTGATTAGAATTTTAAAATTGCATTTATGTATTGCATTCTAGGTCATTGTATTGCATTTTACCCTCTTTCCATTTTGGGTTGGCATTGAGCTTGTGAAACTTGTATGAGCTTTATAGCTTGGGGTCCTATTAGAAATACTGTTGTGAGATGTAGTTCGAGACTCATGTCATTGTGTGATACACCATTTGTCGTGGATCTTGAGTTTTCTAACTCTCTTTCTAATAGTATTGATAATCAACCCTCTATGGATCATAACCGACATACCTCATTTCCAATAACTTCCCTACCTACAACCAATGTGCATGATGTTACTCATATTCCACAAGAAGACATAAGAAGAATAGATGAAGGCATAGAAAAATTACAAAATCTTGTGAGTCTTGATGCAGCTCCTATGCAAGATAACCTAAGAAAGATGCTTAATAGTGAACACAAAATAAAAAATTTCTATAGCCCCACTTACCTCCTTAACGAGAACTTCAACTATCAAGAGAATGATAATATACATGTTGTGGTCAAATTTATTGAAGCTAAACCTCGTAAGGTCCAAACCAAAATGCCCCTTGATATCGCTTTCTCATAAAATGACATAATCAAATGTGCACCCGATGGTCCTCTTTACATAGATAGAAGAATCAACAACAAGCCTACTAACGAGATATCAATTGATATCGTTTGTGTAAAGAATGTGATCACTAAAGAATTCCTATTCGTGCATGAACTCTTTCAAGATACATATGAAAGAACGAAAGCATGGATAAAAAATAATAATGGTTTTGCTTGTCCTACGATTGGTTCGATAAATCTCCCTCTAAAGGTTGGACCAAAAACATTAAATTATCATTCACCATCACTCCAACGTTGGATCAATTTCATGTGAAGTTAGGTTATCCATGGCTTTTCTCCATGAATTTCGTCTCGTCGGTTGTGCATAAATGTTTGAAGTTTCCCTTTGGCAATGAGATATTCACTGTGCACCGACATAGTGGCTTTAATCTTGTATTTTCCCGTGGGAAATTTTCATTGGATTTCTTTTGGTCTGAGCCTATTGAACCTGTATACACTCAAATTTGGTCAAGAGGATTAATTAAATACAAGTTATTTAATTAAAAATATTTAACTCTTCTACTTATAAATAAATTGAAAAATTTATAAATATATAATCCATTTTTCTATAATTATTTCTATCCTAAATCATTTTCCTCATATTTTAATTAAATGAACAAATTTAATTAGTTTGTTTTATTTAATTAACCTCCTCTCACTAAATTTGAATTTTAAATTCGAATTTAAGCACATGACTACTAACTTCTTCCCACCTTCCACCTTACCATGTGTCTCAAGAATTAAATATTTATAATATTTAATTTGGCATTTATCATCAACAAACTCTAACTAATTAGGGGTACTTGGCCTTCATTTCCATTTTATTCCTCTTCACACTTGGTGGTTTGTTCTTATGAAGGGAAAAAAATTCCCCTTTTCTCTCTAACCACTTCATCTTCAACTGTCCATTCTCCAGATCGAATCTAGATCATTGATTCCTACCACATAGGATCATGCCTTAGAAAATCTATAAATAGGCCCTCATCTACACAACAAAAGGGAAAGCTGAGCATTTGTAGCAATTACACTTTGCAGCATTTTAATTAGCATTATCATTTTAGTGAGCATTCTAGTATTAGCATTTTAGCATCAAGTAGTTTAATCATGGCATTTTCATTAGCAACATCTTAATTACAACATTTTCATCATATCATTTTCATAAAACAACAATCATAGTAGCATTATTATCTTTGTATATCATCAACCACGAGTTCATCATCATGTAATGTAGGAAACAACTCTTGTATTTCAATCATCTCTCATTCTTCAAGTTATCATTTGGAAAATCATGTGCACAAAAAATTTGAGAGCAAAATGACTTAAAGAATCCTTGGAGATATAGGACAATGAGACGCCATTGAAGAATTGTTGGTTTAGTTTGATTTCTATTTGAATTCCTTGATATAATGTTTCATTGGTGTGTTGTATAGGTTTTATTTGCTTATTCACGTTATTTACATACACACATAAATTAGTGCCCACCGTGGGGCCTAGCCTCATTTTTAGTTGAAAATTGAGGTGTTTATGTAGCTTAATACTTTGTAAAACTATTCTACTTGTTGATCTAAATATGTATTCTTTGTTATAGATTCTTTGTGGGTGATTATCTGATTAATTCATTTTATCATTTGTAGAATGAAGACATAAGGTTTTAGAAGAATTAGACATGATATTAGAAGATACACAACATATACCGTGGAGAAACCCTTTTTGGAAAAAACTCCACCAAGAATCAATGTATTATTTAATATCTGAAGTAGATTACAACAATTCCAATCCTTTCTTGAGAATGCTTCTTTTTCCTTCACCAAATATTCTTCACAACCTCCAATAAAACTAATAATTAACTCTCTTCAACTTGCTTGGGATATATAGGAAATAATCAACTTTGTAAACTCCAAAGAGTTACAATTACAAAGCTCAATCCCTATCTCACAAAAGGTATGTCTATCTCTTGCAAGTAGAGTTCTACCAGGAAGAACAATGCCAAAACATGAGCTTCATCCATTTGGGCTTCCCAAATTGAAGTCACAACTAAACCTTGATTCCATAGATATCTTCAAAGCTTTTCCTCAAAGTAGGCACCCAAGAATGGAACCACTTAACTCAGCCTTTTGAAATATCTTAGCATGTAAAAGAGTTAACTCCAAGAAGTCAACTTGGGTGCCCAAGGTGGGTCCAAGTCATTCTCTATTAACTGAAACATATCTCTCCACCATTCATGTAAGAATGGTCATCCCTTGTTAACTAAAGGTAGTCACCTATTATCTGTCATGCAACTCAAGTCATTAGTCATAAATTCCAAGTTAACTGAAGTCAACTAGCATTCAACTAAAACTAACTAAGATAAAACCATAATTGAACCGAATTGAAATGAACTAACTAAACTGAACTAAAATAATTCTAAACTGAACTAAACTAATTCTAAACTGAACTAAACTAAACTAAGTGATATGATTTGAACAATCGGAACTAAACTTCATGCATAAACATCAATCCCTAACTCCTAGGATCTTTACATGCATTTAAAAGTGTTATCTTTTACTCCAAACAGTTAACTTAACTCAAGGTGAGTTCCACCTTCCATGTGGGTGCCCCATGTGATCCTATATTTAGGAACTCATCTTGGACACCCTCACATGCTCCTATCATTTAGAATTAATTACAAATATCAATTAACATGATTATTTCATTCAAATTAATCTCTTTCTAATCCTAGTGTTTGAACACTATCCAAGGACTTAGGAGACACATGAAATAAATAATGTTTAATATTGCAATTAAATGACATTCTATTTCCAACATTCTCTCACGTGACATTATACATTGCAATTATTCTAAACAAGGAATAATTATTATAAATCAAGTATAGGACTCAAGCCATCAGCCTTCCCGCATTCAACTACTCAATCCATGCCAACTTCAAATGTAACTGCATGTCGTGAAGCTCCAAGCAAATGATTAAAACCAAGATAACTTATCTATAGGAACTAGTTTCATAAGATAATTTGCAACATTAATTAAAGTGACAACTTTCTCAATTAATACCTTCCCACTCTCAACCATTTCTTGCACAAAGTGATACTAAATATTAACATGCTTAGTACGAGCATGATACATAATATTTTTGGCTAAACACATAGCACTTTGACTATCACATTCAAGTTTATTACTTGTAATTAAAACCAATACCTTTCCCAAGTCTCTATAACCAAACTGCCTCTTTGGAGGCATGTTAAACCACTGAGTGTGTTGAACTCATTCAAACAAGGTGTAGCTTTGTCTTTATTGTTGAAAATAGATTTTCTTGCTAGTAACCATTCCACCAACACATGCCTCTAACCATAAGAGAACTCAAGCCTCACCTATTTCTCCAAGTATCCATGAGGACCTGTAACCAACAATCCATGCAAAAAATCCAAATGCAAGACAAAAATTTCATGAAGTAACCAAGAAAATGTTCAATGCAATCTATACATAAGAGAACTTCAAAGATCAATCTCTAATTGAGCATAAACATGACATCCATGATCTAACCATCTCCTCAGGAGATCACATGAACCATAACATATATATATACATCCTTAGTCTCAAGAGAACATGTAATATGCCAAATTCTAAAATAGTATCAAGAGTATAACATGACATCATAACAAATACATTCTAAACCAAGAAACCATATCTCCAATCACATGGAGATAACCTTACCAATGATGCATCCACGTCATTTCCAACAACTCCCACTCAATAGTGGTACCAAGTCACACATGGCATCATGAATACCATCCTCTCCATGAAGATCACTTTGAAACATGAAGCAAAGAGTTATCACAAACAATATTAGCTGAAATAATCAATGCATCATTACTGTCATATGAGGATTCCTCTGTAGAAGAATCAAAACTCTCTTTCTTGTTCTTACAATCCTTCTACACATGTCTCGGTTTCCAATAGTTCCAACACTTTACCTTACTCTGTCCTTCTGACTTACCCTTCCCTTCCTTGTCTTTTTAGATTCCTTTTCTCGTGCCCTACCTTTTTCTACAAACAAGGCATCTTGATTTCCATTTTAGACTTCCTCCTCATCTCCTTTTGATAGGAGAGTAGGAATTATATTGTCCATCTTTGGATCTACACCACTACCACTGATAGCAACAATTAGATTTTCCCAAGATTCTGGTAAAGAACAAAGTAACAAATGCATTTATCTTCATCTTCTAGCTTTACATCTACAAATGCTAACTGAACTTAGAATCAAATTAAAAGCATTCAAATGATTTGCAACAGAATCACTTCTTTCATCTTTAAAGAATACAACTGTCTTTTTAGATACAACTTATTAGTAAGACTTTTAGTTTGATAAATATCACCTATTCTCTTCCACAACTTATATGCAATAGTTTCTTCTGAAACATTCAAGAGAACAACATCAACAAGACTTAATCTTATGGTCCCTCTTTCCTTCTTATCAAGCTTATCCCAATCCTCATCTAACATCATTGCATGTGACTTTATCTCATTACCAACAACTAACCACCGATCTCTCTCTTCAAGGAGATCCTCCATTTCTAATTTCCACATCTCATAATTAGATCCATTGAACCTTTCAATATTTAAATTATAATTCATTGTAACAAACTTATTTTCCAAAATCAGCAATAACAAAAATTAGTAAAAGCTCCCACTACAGCCAAAAAACCTCCAATATTTTAAGAGAAAGGTGCCCCAATACTCTACCCAACCTTAGCTCTAATACCAAATGTTGAAAATTGAGGTGTTTATGTAGCTTAATACTTTGTAAAACTATTATTCTTGCTGATCTAAATATGTATTCTTTGTTACAGATTCTTTGTGGGTGATTAATTCATTTTATCATTTTTAGAATGAAGACAGAAGATTGTAGAAGAATTAGACAGGATATTAGAAGATACACAACATATACTATGGATAAATCCTTTCGGGAAAAAACTTCACCAAGAATCAATGTATTATTTAATCTCTAAAGTAGATTACAATAATTCCAATCCTTGCTTGAGAATGCTTCTTTTTCCTTCACCAAATCTTCTTCACAACTTGCAATAAAACTGATAATTAACTCTCTTCAACTTGCTTGAGATATATAGGCGATAATCAATTTTGTAAACTCCAAAGAGTTACAATTATAAAGCTCAATCCCTATCTCAAAAAAGGTACACCTATCTCTTGCAAGTAGAGTTCTATCATGAAGAACAATGCCAAAACATGAGCTTCATCCATTTGGGCATCCCAAACTGAAGTCACAACTGAACCTTGGTTTCGTAGATATCTTCAAAGCTTATCCTCAAAGTAGGCACCCAAGAATGGGCCCACTTAACTCAGCCTTCTAAAATATCTTAGCATGCAAAAGAGTTAACTCCAAGAAGTCAACTTGGGCACCCAAGGTGGGTCCAAATCATTCTCTGTTAACTAAAACATATCTCTCCACCATTCACGAAAGAATGGTCATCCCCTGTTAATTGAAGGTAGTCACCTGTTATTTGTCTTGCAACTCAAGTCATTATTCATGCATTCTAAGTTAACTAAAGTCAACTAGCATTCAACTAAAACTAACTAAAGATAAATGAACCATAACTGAATTGAACTAAACTAAATTGATTTTGAATTGAATTGAATTGAACTGATCTGAACTAAACTAAACTAAACTAAACTAAACTTCATGCATGTAAACATCAATCCCTAACTCCTATGATCTTTACATGCATTCAAAAGTGTTATCTTTTACTCCAAATAGTTAACTTAACTCAAGGTGAGTTCCACCTTCCATGTGGGTGCCCCATGTGCTCCTATTATTTAAGAACTCATCTTGGACTCCCTCACATGCTCCTATCATTTAGAATTAATTACAAATGTCAATTAACATGATTATTTCATTCAAAATTAATCTCTTTATAATCCTAGTGTTTGAGAATACTATCTAAGGACTTAGGAGTCACATGAAATAAATATTGTTTAAGATTGCAATTAAATGGAATCTTATTTCCAACATTTTTAATATTTTTCTTGCAAGTTTTGTTAATAGGCCTGTTTGTGAATTCTGATGTAGCACATCCACTATTTTTTTCATTGTGTTGGCGGTGACTTTTGGCACATCAAAGCCTTGTTATAGAGCATACACAACCTAGACCATCACATTTACCTCCTGTTTCAACGCATATATAGGATTTTATTTTCCTTTTCTATTTTCCAAAATAGAGCATTAAATGCATTTAATAGCGCATATATTGAATATTTTAGTGTATATGCTCTTTGTTTTAGCGCATACACCTTTATTTGTGGAAATTTAAAACTCTGGGGGACTGATCTATTTTTTTCTATTTTGTAGATACTCTATATGCTGTCAAAGACATATTTGAAACTACTAACGATGTTTGCGGGGGTTGGACTTATTTTCCTTTGATTAAATTAGGTATCTAGTTTAATTACAAGGTTAAAGAACACCATGTATACTATGTTTGCAAAGTGATAGGCCTATGCTCTCCACTTTACTAGGTGACCAAAATTCCAGACTCACTCTTTTAGTTTATTGTAATAGCACCTTTAGCAAGCTTACCTCCCTGCCTTGAAAGGAGGGAATGACCTAAGTGGGAACAACTAAAGCCAAGCATTCCAACCCACTATAATCAAACCTGAATTGTGATGAAAATAACATTCAACAGTAGTGTGCATTGATATCCCTCCCCTAGTATCCTTGAGATACATAAAGCCTTTGTTCTAAAGGGTGGGAGGCCTCCCAAGGGAGTTTATCATTTGTCACACTGAATGAAAGCCCTTACTAAGAACTTTAAGTGTAGTATCCAAGCTGAGTCAGTTGCAAAACATTATAATATTTATAGTGCAAGGGGAGGGAAGAATCCGCCCCCAAGATACTCACCATATAACAAACAAGGATTTCTAGACAATAGTGGAGAAATCTACTTTGGTTAAGACCTAGAAAAGGAAAAAACATGGACGCCTCTAGAGGGTGACGGGGCTGTGTGAGTTGACATAGTTCCAAGCTGTGAGCTATGAAGTTATTAATGACCCTTGACATTAGAAGAGTCTAATTGATCTATTTGCTGTTGTTCAATACCAGTGGAAATGAAAGGGATCAGACCAGATCCTAGAACATACACTTGATGTTTAGATCATAGGGTGAAACAACTATTTTACTACTTGCTTCTATATTTTCAATCATTTTTTAGAAGATCATCCTTCAAAACACTCAATTCACTGACTCAAAAACAAGAAAACTAGACAAACTTTCAGAATGGTGACATTTCCAGTTTAGCGCATAAACTTTTTGTTTTGGCACATTTATCCCATCTTTCATCGCATGAGCTTTCTATTCTAGCATATTCAATTTATATTCTAGCACATATAGGGTCTATTCTAGTGCATTTACCCTAGCTATCAGTGCATATACAACCTATTTTAGCTCATTCACTTGATATTCAAACAAAGAGAAAAATTAAACTTTTGTCTAACAACTAGAATCATATTTAGGGACCCTTTTCAAAGTAGAGATCATTTCCCATCAAAACATTGGTTTAAACTTGAAGAAATTGGTTTTTTCAAGTGCAATCCCTTTAACTAAACTTAGATCAAACAACTTAAAGTGCCCAATCACCAATCTCATCTCTGATTATTAGCTGAGTTTCACTATTAGGATCTATCATCCTTTATCATGAAACAAATGCTATACATCAGATTTATCTTAGTCTCATCAATATAATCTATCATCCAATTTGACTTAGGTATTTCATTGGAACTCCCAAAACAAAGATCAAAGTATAGAAAAACTCTATCACTTGCATGACCATTTTAACAAGGACTCGAAAGCAAAAACTTGGAGAAAAAGAAATAGAAACCCAAAACCATCATGGCAGAAGGAGAAGAAAATCCTTTCAACAGATTTCATCAACTTGAAATAGATGAGATAACTGATGAGGACATTCAACAAGCTCAACAAGACTCTAAATTTCACAAGCTCATGGAAAAAATTCTAAAAAAGGATGGAGAGAAATACCTTCTAATGCTGGAAAACCAAGGTGTCAAACTACCCAATGATTTTGATGTCAACCAATTGAAGGAAGCTCCCAATAAAATAGAAACTAACTCATGAATCAAAGATCCATTGAATACTTTAACTCAACAAATGCAAGCTATTCAACAACAAATCCTAGAAATGCAAAGGGGAACACAAAGAGATATTTGTTGTAGGACATTTGTCCTTATCCATTTGAAAGAAATATGATCATGATACCTTTTCCACCAAATTGAAAATTTGCAAGATATGACGAATACAATGCCAAAACTGATCCTCAAGATCATGTAAGAGAATTTTGCACCATGAGTTTGGAACTTTCACATGAAGAAACCTATCTAATGAGATTATTTCCAAGAAGTTTGGGTGGTCAATGCATGGAATGGTTTTCAAAACTCCCACACTAGGTATTAGATAATTTGAGGAGATGGTAAATAAATTTATCTCCCAATATTCATACAACATTCAACATGAAATAACTATGAAAGATCTCTAAAACATAAAATAGAAAAATGGTGAACCATTTCTTACATTCTTTCAAAGATGGAGATGATTATTTTCCCGTCCGATATCTGAGAAGGAAAAATGGATATCTTTATTGGTAATCTCAACAGTGAGATGAGTTATAGAATCCAATTGCAGTGTCCACCCAATTTTGAAAAGCTAATTGAAAACAAACTTAAGATTGAGGAAGCCTTGGTGAAAAGAGGAGTATTGAAGATCTATAATAAAGGAACAAACTCTTCTAACCATCATAACAACAATGAAAAATCCAAATTCTAGACAAAGAATAAGAATGTTGGTGATGATGGTGTAGTTGACACAATGTAAAACCAGTCTTCAATTTATCAGGTACTACACCCAAAAACAATCAAAACAACAATGAATCTAAACTAGCTCCACCACCATATTGAAGAAAATTTACATCCTTGGGACAATCACTTGAATCAACATTAAAAGAGCTTCTTGCACACAAACTCATAAAATTATCGGATACATGAGATTTTGAACCAAGAATCAAACCATCATGATGGAATGATGCATATTATTGTGATTTTCATAGAAGCAAAGGTCATAAAACAAATGATTATATGCAATTAAAACATTTGGTTCAAGACTTGATAGATAGAGGTGACATATCGATAGGACATAAAACAAATGATGATCATGGAGCATTTAAAAAACCTCTACACAACTATGAAAAAGGAGAATCTTTTTCGACAAACAATAAAGCGAAGAATGTGAATTATGTCTATGATACTACCATCAATCACATTTCTGCAGCTAATAATAATTTCAATGTCATCAAAATCAAGGATAAACAAGACAACCTACTAGTAAATGTGACCACAAGAGGGCAGCCCAAGTTTGTATTGAAATGAAGTACATCTAAAACACCTCTTGCTTCTTCAAATCGATACAATATAGTGGATCAATTACAAAATATTCCAGCACAAATATCCATATTGGAACTTCTTAAAATTTCACCAGCCCATAAGGATATTCTAGAAAAAGCTTTAGTGGACACCACAGTACCAACCAATTTGGAAGTTTGTCAATTCCAAACCATGGTGGGACATCTGATTGCACCCCATTTTTTATCATTCTCAGAAAATGATGATGCATCCCTCACTCATCCACACAACGCTCCACTCCATATTGAGTTTTTAATCCATAAACATCGGGTCAGACACGTTTTAATAGATGGAGGAGCCAGTCCAAATATATGTACCTTAAAGCTTATCCATGCATTGCGATTTTAAGAAAATGCAATAGATTCTAGAAGAAAGATCACCATAAAAGCTTATGATGATGAAGAAAGATCCTCTCAAGGACTGATAGTATTGCCAATTCAAGTGTGACTAGTTCAAAAGGATATAATTTTCCAAGTTTTAGACAAGGACTTGACATACAACATACTCTTAGGTCGACCCTAGATCCATGAAATTCAAGTAGTGCCATCAATATACCATCAATGCTTAAAATTCCCTTACAATAGATAAGAGATCACAATTTTAGTAGATTCTAATAATCCCCAATACTGTAACACTCTCAAGATAGTCCAAGATCTCTTTGTACCACACAACAGAGAAGCTCTCACTTCTGCTTCCTCAAGTAATGAAAGCCAACTCAATTCTTTGTCAAAATATTTTGAGAAAAAGGTTCAGTTGAAAGATAAAGGCATGGGTGAGTATTATTTTGAGCAGTCCTTATGTCTCTCACAAGTACTACGTTCTCCAAAATCATATGGAAGACCATCAATATCTAGACAATAATCTTCACAACCCATCACAATCTTTGATGGTAAATTTGTATAAGCAGGTACTCTAGTTGATGAATCTGAGGAAAAAGACATTCTAAATTGGCTTTACAAAGATGAAGAAGAATCCCAAGCAACAAATTCCAATATACCAACAAAGCAATATGGTAAAGGGTTCAAAATCTTAGAAAAGATGGGATATGAAGGAAAAGGTCCTATTGGCAAAAAAAAGAAGGTATTGTGGAACCAATCCAACCTTTCTCAATAAATGCAAAAGACAAGACAAGATTAGGATACAAAGAAGAGATAAAAGAAGAAGCCACTCAAAATATTTGTGAACAAATCCTCCAACTGAAAGCTAGTTCTGAAACAAACTCAAATAAATATGAATGGGATTCACTATTAGAAGAATCTTGTGAAGACAAGGAAATCGATGTGATAAAGAAGTATGCACCCATACGTACAGAGGGACAAAGATCAAGGTCTAGACCATTTGAATTTGGATCACTACATATCGATGACTCTAGTGAGGACGATCAGACATCAAGCAAGATAGATCATTCAGAGGAGAGTAACATTATAGACCTTGACGTTGCTAGAAAATACCTTGAAAACATTTCCATCATGACCCTCACTGCCTTTGATCTTGACCAATCTGATGATTCCTTACCTTTGATACATTCTGAACTCATTGATTGGGAACAAATTGAGCCTCTTGATATCCCTACCTTTTTAGATGATAATTCCATTGTCAATTTCCTTTGTTCTAAAAATCCAAAAAAAAATTCCACCAATGAATTTCATAATGAAGTTTCAAACCATGAGAGGAGTTCCAAGTCTCTTAGTTGCAAAATAAAGAATACAAAAATTTGATCTAATGGTGGAGGCACTGAAGGATTAGAGATTTGACACTCTTCTTGAGCATTATCAAGAAAGATCTTCAGTATTGGTTGAGCCTACACAATCCATAAACATCGGTACTGCAAAAACAATAAAGACCATACACCTAGTGACATCAATGACAGAGCGAGAAAGCCAAATTTCACCAAATTCTTTAAAGAAAGACAAATCAGTTTTGCTTGGTCTTATGATTACATGTCAGAAATAGATCCAGATCTAATAATGCATCATTTATCCATAGCACCTAGAGTGAAGCTAGTAAAACAAAAGTTGAGAAAAATGCATCCACACATCGCCCTACTAGTGAAAGCATAATTAAAAAATTATTAAATGCAGGGTTCATCCGACCAATTGACCATGCATAATGGATTTCAAACATTGTACTAGTCTCCAAAGAATACAACATCAAAATATGCACAAATTTTAGGAATCTTAACAAGGCTTGTCCAAAGGATGAATTTCCTTTGCCCAATATAGACATCATTGTAGATTTAACAATAGGACATGCTATGCTATCACTCATGGATGGTTTTTTAGGCTATAATCAGATCAAGATTGCACTAGAAGATCAAGACAAAAAAACTTTCACATGCCCATGGGGTACATTTTGTTGGAATGTCATGCCTTTTGGATTAAAGAATGCAAGAGCCACCTATTAGCGTGCAATGGAAAGAATATTTCATGACATGATGCACACATTCGTGGAAGACTATGTAGATGACCTACTAGTAAAATCATTCACCAGGGAAGGAAATCTAGAAATCTTGGATAAAATATTTAACCAATTGGAAAAGTTCAATGTGCAATTAAATCCAAAGAAATGTTTATTTAGAGTAACATCAACAAAAATCTTAGGATACATAGTCTCAGCTAAAGGCATCAAAGTAGATCCAACAAAAGTCAAAGCAATCATGGAAATGCCACCTCCTAAGAAAATTAGCTAACTAAGATCTCTACAAGGAATATTCCAATCCATAAGAAGATTCATCGTGCAACTAGCAGACAAGAGTCATCCTTTTACTCATTTGTTACACAAAATTATTTCTTTTAGATGGGATGAAAGATGTGAAGCTTCCTTTAATCAATTGAAACAATATCTAATGAATCCACCTATATTGGTACCACCAATAGAGAGAAAACCACTTCTACTCTACATAGCAACTACTGAGATATCTTTGGGAGCTTTGCTAGCACAAGAAGACTCTACAAGAAAAGAAAGGGCCATCTACTACATTAGCAGAACATTGAGTGGCTATGAACTTAACTATACATTCATTGAAAAAGATTGTTTGGCAGTGGTGTTTGCTACTCAAAAAATGCGACACTATATGTTAACACATACCATCAAACTAATAGCCAAGATAGATCCATTAAAATATCTACTCAATAAAGCCACTTTAACAAGAAGATTAGCAAAGTGGGTGATGATATTGGTTGAATTTGACATTCAATATGTAGATAGAAGAGCAATCAAGGGCCAAGTAATAACAAATTAGTTAGCTGAAGCACCATTGCAAGATGACCATCCTATGCACGTTGAATTCCTAGATGTAGATTTCCTCTCAATGACAACACAACATGTTGGATATTATACTTTGATGGGTCTTACACTCAACATGGATCTGGTATAGGAATCCTATTTGTTACTCCTCAAGGACACACTATCCCAAAATCTTATAGGTTGATGTTCCCTTGCAAAAACAACATGGTTGAATATGAAACACTAATTATCGGTATCAAGGTAGCAGTGGAATGGAAAATCAAAAAATTACAAGTTTATGGAGATTCCCAATTAGTCATCAATCAGGTTAATGATGACTATCAAACAAAATATGACAAGCTGATGCCATACAAGAGAATGTAGATGAGTTCAAGAAATACTTTGTTGAGGTCAAGTTTGAACAAATTCCAAGAGTAGACAACAAAGATGGAGATGCCATGGAAACCATTACTTCTCTTTTTCAAATACCAAAAAAATGAAGTCGTTATGAATTCATGGTGGAACAATTATTTACTTCTGCATATGACAATCCTAAATCCCAAATCGTGTGTCATCTAGTTGATGCTGATTCGCCAATCTATGTGAAGATCTATACCTATCTGATAGACAATACCCTTCCACCTGATCTATCTTGGAACCAAAAACTCAACTTTATCTGTCAATCAGCCCGATATACCATAATAGCTAATGCACTTTATCGATGAGGTCTCAATGGTACTCTCTTTCGATGTCTTGAACGTGACAATTCTGAAACTGTCTTATGAGAAATTCATGAAGGTATTTATGGTACTCATTCAATTGGTCTTACTCTAGCTAAGAAACTCCTACATTTGGGATGTTATTGGCTGAACATGGAGAAAGAATCTTTTCAATCTGTTAAGAAGTGCAAGAAGTGTCAAGTCCATGGAAATCTCATACATGCACCAATGTAGGAGCTACAACCATTCACATCGACTTGGCCTTTCTATCAATGGGGACTTGATCTTGTAGGTAAGATTCATCCATATTCCTTTAATGGACATAAATTCATAATCACAACCACTGATTATTTCACAAAGTGGATTGAAGTTGTCCCATTAACCACAATCACTAGTGAACAAATTGCCTTTTTCATCCTGAACTACATTGTTTGTTGGTATGGCATCCCTAGCTCCATTGTCACTGACAATGGTAGACCCTTCAAAAACCAAGATGTACAAGAAATTTGTGAAAGATTCCATATTCAACACTAATTTTCCACACCCTATTACCCTCAAGGGAATGGCCAAGTAGAAGCCTCAAATAAGACCATTTTGAAAATTCTAGAGAAAAATATCAACAATGCTAGACGTGACTAGCATGTCCAACTAAACCCTGCCTTGTGGGCATACCATACTAGCATCCAAACCCCTATAGGAGCCACACCATATGCCCTTGCGTATGGATCAAAATCCATTTTACCCATTGAGGTTGAGTTACCTTCACCCTAGGTATCATTGAAAGGAATCGTTTCAGAGGAAGACTATCGAGTATCCAAACTATAGCAGTTGGAATTGTTAGATGAATGTCATTAGCATGTTGTTGATCATTTCAAAGCTTATCAATGAATAATTTCAAGGAGATATAACCACAAGGTAAGACCAATAACCTTTTAGGTTGGTGACTTGGTACTAAAAGAGAATCCTCGCAATCAACAAGATCGGGAAAAGAAGGGAAATTTTGAACCTAATTGGCTAGGTCCTTTTGTCATTGTATTAGTATATGGATCTAGAGCATATCAATTATCTACACCCGAAGGGGAGTTGTTTGAAGAACCTATCAAAAAAATTCATCTCAAGAATTTTTATACATAACTCATCCAGTACACTATTTAAAAAGAAAAAAATAAAAAAAAAAGGAGAAAAATTATAAAATCAGAAAAAGTGCAATAAAAACAAGTAGTGAAAACCTGGTAATAGGCACTATTTGTGATAGATGGGATTTTCCATCTATTGGAACATGTGTTAGTCATCCACTTTTTTCCATAATTATTCCTTCCCATCATAAAACCTCATGTACATATCGAGGCATTGTGGTCGTGTCTCACCTTGGCTTGGCGATCATTGTGCACATTCACAATAAATGGTTTGTTTCTCACTGGGGGAAAAATATTGAACTCACTAGGATAAATATACTTTGAGCTTAAAAAAACAGAAAAACAACTATAAGAAAACATAGCAAACATAACAATCACAACGAAAAATCAACATTGAACATGAATCACAATCTTTAGAAAACCAACCATCCAAATCAATAGCACGAGTGGTAAACAAATCTCACTGGATGATATTCTTCTGAATCATGGTTTAATCACTTTAGCATAAATGTTCAATTGTTGTATCTTTATTTTTATTATCATTTCTCTAGAGCAACTCAAGGATGTAATGTAATAGAGAAGCTACGATGGAGTATGATATTTTTCTTTGTCTGTTGTTTGTGAGTTAATCATTACTACTATGTAAATTTGTTATGAGACGTGATCTACAAATTATTATTGATGACATTCTGGATTTGCATAGGAAAAGGATTAACTCTTGTTTGTTTTACGCAAGCAATACTTAGGTTGTCTAGGTTCAATTATACCTAGATGCTTGTATTACCTAGCAATATAAAAAATCCATGGAAGTTGTACTTAGGTCATCATGGTTTAATTATACCATTAGTGTTTGTACTAACTTTCAACATATCAAAATCTCAATGATGATAACAAGCACAACAAATTGGCTAACAAGATGACAACATTGCATAATTAGATTTGCATGGTTAAGATAGATTGCATTCATATTAGTTTTTGCATGTGCATGTTAGGTTTTCCAAGGTTGGAAAATTTCAAAATGATTTTATCTCTCTCATTAAAGGATTAAGTACATTTGACAAAACCAAAACAAAAAGATCATTCACATTTAGTTGCATAATCATTACCATATCATACATACATTAGAAAGAATTATCATAAGCCATCCATCCATGCAATATATCATATATTTTCATTAGAAAAATACAAAAATAAAATGCATCACATCTTATTTGCATCACCAAATCCATCTTCTATATCATAAAGCATCATCCATAAGGCCATATAGAATCATAATCCATACATCACCATTTCCTCATTGCATCCATACACAACCATGACATAATCATATAGACATCACATAGCATATAGAGCGGAAATCAAATGCATTCATCATAAAAAACATGTAGAAAAAATATAGATCAATAATCTCCCCTACATCTCATAGAATATCAAAATAATCAATGTCAAGTATACAATGATATCACAAAATGTGGAGAGATACATCAACAAAATGGTAGGAAATCATGAAGTTCTCGATTGAATAAGTGAATACATCAAGTGTCAGTACATCAAATATGAGTAAAAAAGCTATGTGTTGCTCCCTCCAAACGTTGTAGGCCTCGTTGTTCCTGTTGTTGCACCACCAGATGGACCTATAATTGGATCTATGCCTGATGAATCTCTAAGAAGTGGCCCAGTCACACCCCTACATGTAGTTCATGACTGACTCTGACCTAACCTAGCACTAACAGACTGCGCATAGCTAAGGGCACGTTGCTCTGCAGGAACCGCCTAATAATACAGTGATCTATAGTACTCTGTCTCTCGGGTTGAATGTTGAACCTCTTTGAGCATATCGCCTAAAACAGTCCCCTCAGAAACTCTCTACAATCTCTTGGCTAGGGCCTCTGCATGCTCATATCTCTATCTCACAACATCTCTCTCTACTGCCAGAGAGGTAATATGCTCTTGTGCCTATGCTAGCTATCCCAGTAATCCCTCCACCTGTAACTGTAAGGAATCTATCTATGCCTGCTACTGATGGGAAGGCACACAAATCTGAACCTGGGATGGTCCTGCTTGTTGTTGTCTT
>VDFB02373365.1:83212318-83232242 GCA_007258455.2 Sequoia sempervirens
ATCACCATTTTGCTAAATCACTCAATAATCTCAATCACTCAATTGCAAATGAAGTCAAATGAACTCCTTTTTCACCTTTTTACCTTTTAAAGGGGTAAATGGAGGGTATTTAAGTGGGATTATTTTTATTTTCAAAAAGGGCATCAATTAATCAATTGGCAGGGTCATTCTTCTTTAATGGGAGATAAATCATCACAAAATCTTAAAAATTTGACAAATCTCATAAAATCATAAAAATCATAAAAATTAAAAAAAAAAATCCTTGAAATTCAAAATTTTTCCCAATTTATCTCCCGAAGGGGTATACATGCACCATCACTCAAAAATTAGCGTTTGGGGCATATTGAAATTTTTTATCAACACTATCGGAAAATTTTTCTTTCAAGCAATGTGTCACAAACACATCACTTCAAAGAGGGGAAAAATGTATACACTCAAATTTGGTCTAGAGGATTAGCTAAATACAAGTTATTTAATTAAAAATCTTTAATTCTTTTACTTATAAATAAATTAAAAAATTATTTATATAGTTCATTTTTCTCTAATTCTTTCTTTCCTAAATCATTTTCCTCATATCTTAATTAAATGAACAAATTTAATTAGTTTTATTTATTTAATTAACCTCCTCTCACTAAATTTGAATTTTAAATTCGAATTTAAGTACATGTCTACTAACTTCTTCCCACCTTCCACCTCACCATGTGTCTCAAGAATTAAATATTTTTAATATTTAATTTGGCATTTATCATCAACAAAATCTAACTAATTAGGGATACTTGGCCTTCATTTCTATTTTATTCCTCTTCACACTTGGCAATTTGTTCTTATGAAGGGAACACATTTCCCCTTTTATCTCCAACCTCTTCATCTTCAACCGTCCATTCTCCAGATGAAATCTGGATCATTGATTCTTGCCACCTAGGCTCGTGCCTTAGAAAATCTATAAATAGGCCCTCATTTACACAATAAAAGGGAGAGAAAGCTGAGCATTTGTAGCAATTACACTCTGTAGAATTTTAATTAGCATTATCATTTTAGTGAGCATTCTAGTATTAGCATTTTAGCATCAAGTAGTTTAATCATGAATTTTCATTAGCAACATCTTAATTACAACATTTTAATCATATCATTTTCATACAACAACAATCATAACATCATTATTATCTTTGCATATCAACCACTAGTTCATCATCATGTAATTTAGGAAACATCTCTTGCATTTCAATCATCTCTCATTCTTTAGGTTGTCATTTGGAAAGTCATGTGCAAAAACAATTTGAGAGCAAAATGACTTAAAGAATCCTTGGAGATAGAGGACATTGAGATGCCATTGAGGAATTGTTGCATTAATTTGATTGTTATTTGAATTACTTGATATAATGTTTCATTGGTTTGTTGTATAGGTTTTATTTGCTTATTCACATTATTTACATACTCATAAAACCTATTAGACCCCACGAAGACTTCTTTTTCAAATCCTATCAAAAGTTTAAGGAAAAACACATAACAAAATTATCCCTTTGAAATATGCCTCAACTCATGATTGAGCCACCTATCCTCAACAAAACCATGATTGAACAAAAAACCCTTCTAACTAATGAAAAACAACCTATTTTATATAAGAGACCATGATACAATCAAAACAACCCCATTGTGCCTCCTAAAATCAAACAAGTTTACAAAGCTAAAGAGAAAGTGGTTGAACAACCTCCCATGGTTCCTTTTGTTCCTCCCTAAGGGAAGAAAAAGAAACTCATGGTTGATAAACCCGCCCTACACAAATCAAAATTGAAAATAGAATGAAAAGAAACCAAAATTCTAGAGAGTGTAGGCATATACATCGTGCTATTGCTTGTATGCTACAAACTAAAGAAGAAACGAGAAACATAGAAAACCAAGATCCAAACTTTCCTAAAGCAATGCATGATGATTCTATACCTTTTCCACAATGTAAACAAGAACCTCCCAGGGTTATTATCATTCGACCTCCTGTTGTGATTAATTTAGATGATGATATTGACATTGCAAAGATTGATGAATGAGTGTGTATGGATTGAATTCATTGTTCTCCTCTTCCATGAGCTTAAATGATAATTCTACTATTAAGAGTGTTGAACTTGGAGCGTGTCCTATTTTGGAACTTGACGTTGTCCCTTTAACTAGTTGTTCAATTTCTTTGTAGTTTACCGACCGAGATTGGGATGCGTATTAACCCGGCTATAGTTTGAATTGCATGTTCTTCCTTAGTATTTTTATTTTTCATGTTTCTTTTATGTGATTGCATGCATAATTTCATGTCCTCCAAGAGTGTACATTTCTTAGCATACCACTTTCCTCTTTAGGTGGCGTATGCAACACGCTACATTCCATAATTTGTGAATCTTTTACCTTTGACTTTTCCTCTATCTCTTTGAGATTAGGTAATGATTTTCCCTAAGAAGAAGACCTCACATGAATGAAGAAAAATCCCTTTAAATAAAAAACCTTTACTAGCATAATGTTCATAAGTGTTTGGCATGAAACAACTTGCTAACCTTGTGAAGTGTGAAACCCTAATTCAAGGAAACCTAGCATAACACACCCGCTTCTCCAATGGAGCCTTATCTTGTGGTGCCTTGTATTGAAGTTAATGAGGGATATCTTCGATGGTTGTATGATGAGATCCCAGACAGAGGCATGAATTGTGTGAGCTTATAGAACTGACATGACTTTCTCACTAAGCCTCTTTATTGGGATACTCACCTAGTGGAAAGCCTAAAAGGTTCTACTAGCTTGAAGTGATAATGCAACAAAAGAAGGCTTAGATGTGTTCCACACTGTCCGGATAGCCTAGGCTTGATCTTCCTAGTCTTTGATGTTGTATGATGGAGTATCTTTGTCATTGTTGCATACATAAGTGTCTTGAATGTCTACTTTAGTGTGAGATTGATATGGGGTCATCCTCTCACTAAAGTGGGGGCTAAATATAGTGTAGGAAAAAGTATCCCTTTTTCACACTTAATTTGGGAAATAATATTTTAATATAATGAACTAAATTATGCCTTAATTTAGTGTTGTAATATGTTTTACATATTCACATTAAGTTTAGGGACCCTTATTTATTAAAATGGACTTAATTGTGCCTTATTTGTGGTGTTGTAAGGTGTACCTTTACACTTTCACACTCACCTAGGGCTTCATTAATTAATTGAGGTTAATTATGTCTTAATTAGCCCCTTTAATTCAAATACAAGCTTAATTAATTGCATTTTATGAGGGATAAAACCCGACATTCATAAATGCAATAACATAATGTTTAACATTGAGCAATGTGTGTCCTAGGCAAGTTACCTAGGACCCATTTGCCATAGGACGAATGGGTCCTCACTTAGGCATAGGACCTAAATTTAAATTGTTTTTGGTGGTTTTTCAATGATTTCAAATGTATATTCATATGTCGACTTGTGATATTTGAATTTTTGGAATTAATGTTAAGATATGTATAGATAAGAGTTCATTTCACTATGTTTCATCCTAAGAATTTCAAGCAAGCTAGCAATTTTTATGAGCAAGTGTGATCTAGCAAATTCAAGTTATCAAGAGAATTTCAAGGAATTCAAGAGCAAATTTATAGACGATTATTGCAACAATCAAGATTCATTATCATGTGTAAGTATTATTGCATCATGCATGTTGTTTGAGCTAATATGGTAATGTAGACTTCAAGATCTATTCAAGAATTCAAGGACATTATTTCGAATCAAGTTTCATGATCAATGATTCACATGCATTGAGGTCACATCATGCTAATTGCAGATTTGCATTCCAAGGTTTTATAAAAGGTTTGGTGAGTTGAGACATTGCTTGTTCATTCATCATTCCTTATTTCATTTTTCATTTCATTACAAAGTTTAAATACTCAAACAGGGTTTGACCAAGGAAAACCCCCCATCACCAAAAACAATTTTTTTCTCCTCTTGTGTTTATTTTACAAGTTTTTAGGTGGAAGATCCTTTTGAGAGAAAAATTGAAGAAAGTTACAAAGTTGACAAAGTTGCAAGGAAATTTTTCATGTCACAGAAACTCTTCTACAAAATTTATTTCTAACTATCTAACAGTGAGAATCGAGAATCTGGGAGTGCAGGCACAATAGAAGAGAACCCATAGACATATTTCAGAGAGCCCTAGCCAAAACCCATTTGAGATAGGGTGAATGAGTCCTTAGTGAGCTTTTAAAAGTGACTTTTGGTGACTGGTACACTTTATTTTCCCCTTTCTAGATTTTCCTTTTGATTGTTGTTTCCATAAGTTTTGAGTACAGTCCTTCATTTGCATTTTATAGCTTGCATTTTGGAGTTTGTTTGATGGTTTTAACCTTTCTCCACAAAGTGCTATTTGACTCACACCTCTGTCCTTGCATAAAGGAGAAATTTACTGATTCATACCTTGATTTGATTGACCTTTTGGTTGACAGTCACTTCATTGTTTGGAACTCATTTCCTTGAATGAAATTAGAGAAATAGGTCCACCATACCCATATTTTCCATTATTTTATTGTGGTGAACCTCATTTTTGTTTGTTTTAGTATCTTTTTCCAATGTATTTTGTTTCAATCAATGTTTATTGACCATTAAGGAAATTTTGACAAGATCAATTATTCTCAATTTTACTCCACCATTTGGATAGACCCCTTCAATTTCATAAGGGCCCAAGCATAGAGTTTCCAAATTTCCTTTGTGATCATTAAACATAGAGTCATATAATAAGGCCCATTATTTTTTTTAAATTCCTTTGAATTTATAAATTGAAAATGTCATTTTATCCTCTACTTCTGTATAATGTTGTGTGGTGAACAAGATCCCTTCTTAGTTCATCAGGAGCATTAAGTTGCATGATTGAGTCTTGTTGTGATACAAATATTTCTATCAAAATATATTGTAAAGAGTACTTGAAAATTTTTAAGATAAGTTATTCCATTTTTTTTGGAACGAACAACAACACTCATAATGTAACAACATGTATCACTTGCACAACAACATGTACACAAGTGTCATGTGAGCACAATAAAACATCAATGAAGAGAACATGACAACCTCACCATTGCATAAGTAAGGTGGAAACATCATTTAAGACTAATCACTTCTGGGATAAATCTACCATGATGAACATATGAGAGAGAGAGAAAGAGCAACACCTATACGATGATTGGTTAATAAACCATGATCACGTTCTCTTGTAACACCACACTTGGATATGATGAGGGAATAATAAACCTCCAATCCACACCTAGATACACTAAATAAATCTAATACAAAGAAAACCTTCACAATATTTTAGCTAACTAGGAGGCACAGACTCTCCACTAACTAGAATGATGATGAGTCACTTTTGGACAACCACACACTTCCCAAGACATCCGATCATAATGTGACATCACAAAAGCAAAAGAATAATACTCCACAACACCCCATAACCTATGAGGAATATTGAGGACACCAAAAATGCCAACCATAAAGGATTGCAACCTTCTCTAGTCTTCACAAGGCTAGGTGCATAATCTCCTTAACCCTAAGTTTGACAACTAGGCAACTTCAAAAGAATACATGTAATGAGGTAAGAGATTCTATAAGTTCTTAACAAAAATATATAAGAATTTTCTCATAAAACCACTAGACCATTGGGACCATGAGGAACAAATTTTGTTTACATGGTTTTCCCATATGAGGCTTTGAAATAAAGAAGAAAGATCAAGTCATGAGATAGAGATACTTTGACTAAGTTTTGAAGGTCCAACTGATGAAAATGAGTGGAATAAGCAAGATATAAGGCATACAAAATATTTATCAGTGGTATTGGGCTAGGAATATCATTGGCTGGATGAGGTAGAGAGGGTTAAAAAATACTATTTTTTGTATGGGGAATGAGGCCACCCAAGTACAGGACTAGGCCACCCCAATAGGGTACAAGGCTGCCTAAGGAGACTTAGTTAAATTTTGGGAACTCTAGGTCAAATTTGGGTGAAATAATGTCACTTAGTTAAATTTTGGGAACTCTAGGTCAAATTTGGGTGAAATAAGGTCACCTAGGTATAATAGTACCAGGCCACCCAACTATGAAATGAGGTATCTAAATTAATTTTAAACACCAATTGAAATGTTCCTAAGTTCATTTTAGCCTTTGCATATTATAATAATGAAAACCATGTATAAATCATGCTCGATTCCAACATTGAGGCACATAATTAAACCAATACACTTTCCATTATCAAATCTTATAATCTTTCTCAATGAGAGATATACTTAGAAAAAATTATTACATTTTGAATCAAATGGGAGAGAAAATGAATAAGCATATAGAACCTTTTCCATATTGAAGTCATCACTGACTCCACCATGATCCTTTAATCCCCAACGGTGGTTTCCATGCCACATAACCTTGTGGAATAAAAATATCTACTCTCGCCATGTTAGGAGATAGTCACACGAGCTACAATCATAACACTCATGCTAGACACATGGGGAGAGAGCTTTAAAACACACCATACATGAAGTATACATTCAATATACATATATATATATATATCATATAAAACACTCATTGAATCTCATAAGAGAGATCAACACAAATAGGATCAATTAAAATATATCATTGGGAAAACTCACCAATACCATACAAAGGATAATCATTGGTAAAACTCACCAATGACATAACAAAAATAAGCACATGGAAGATAATACATCATCCTCCAAGTTTTACTCAAACTACACTAGGCTTATATATTAGAGAGCAGGGGAGGGAGTTCCATCCTAGACACTCACATATGGGGCTCAACATGGAATCGAGTATCCTCTCATACAAAAGAGGGTACTAGATCTTACAAGTCTTATGTTTCGTAAGTGGCTTGTCTTCCTTGATCATCCTTAGCCTATATGAGTACTCAAGGTATGAGAGGGATATCCATTATCTTGGTTAATTAATTACTCATATTTTATTAGTTTTCACTTGTTAACCAAACTCCCCACACTATGATTCCCTACGCATCACTTTGGGTTAGGTTCACATTGGGATCCATTCCCATAACTCTCTCTAATATGTACACCCTAAGCTCATAACATCCTCCAATGAATGTGAAATGAAAAATAATGCAACATTCACATGACATAATTTTTTTATCACAAAATCTAGAAAACACAATCTCAAAACATTCCTTATTAAAATTCATTAGCGAGCCTTAACTTCTCCCAAAATAAATCATTCATTTCACTTTTTAAATTCAATTTTTTGATTTAATTTTAAATGCCAAAAACCAAAAATTACATGCAAAATCATTAATGGAGCTTCAAATATTCCATTTTTCAAAAATTAAAAAAAATGAAAACCCTTTTTCTCAAGACATGCACAACGACCATTTTATGAGATAAAAATCAGCTTCCAAACATTTTGGAAAATTTTGGCATTATGAGGGCACATTTTGGAATTTTTTCTAAATTTACAAAATAAATTTAATTCCTACATGCTTCTTCGAAACTGAAACTAGATTACTTGTGCTAATGCTCCACCGATCACATACAAAAGAATCAAAATAGAAAAAAAGCATAATGGAGGCATAATGGAAACTTATCTCAAACTTTTGTAATTAAAACATTCATACTGAGCTCCACACACACCATGAGAGAGATAAATTCCAAACCCACACAAAATCACAATTCCATTCCTAACCCATTGCTTTGAATCCCATCCAATTCCCTTCATAATTGCATTTCCAATTTCATTTTTAAAAATTTGGCAAGAAGAGGTTTTGAGAGAAAAATCTTCCAAAATGAACAATTAAATTAAAATTCCAAGTCTTTTTCCCTTTTAACCCATTTCAAATTTATTTTCTATTTCTTTAATTCCCATTTTCCTCAAAATCCAAATAGACACATCAATCAATTTATGAATAACCTATTTACAATTTAAATCCATATAAACATATATTCATTCAAATTTATGGAATTCAAAATTCAAAAAACATAATCAAATCAAACATAACTTGCAATTCCCGACCCAAGAACTTTTAACTATTTAATTAATTAAGAGATTAACTTCATTTCTACCTTCATTATATTTTTCCCTTTTCCTGAAACATAGAGAATATTTTAAAAATCAATTATAAGAATCATTTAAATTCCTAATATCGCATTTGCAAAAACATAGAATTTAAACCATTAATTAAATCATGCATTCACTGGTCATTCATGACACATAGGGATTCCAAGATAATTCCTAACTCATATCTGGGTTATAGGTTCAAACATGACACATACTGTACTCAATTCAATTATGATTGAGGAATAGATATGGAGGCTCAATGTGGCATCTTCAAATTAACCATTGTTGGGGAATAACTTAGACCTATGTAGCCAGGTAAAGAAATAACCCTGTATCTTGTAACCATTCAACACACATCAAGGGTACCTGCTTAATGTGTATATATCTAAATCACATCATAATCACCCAATGGTGTTTAATAGAATAAAGCATAAATTAGCATCCATATAACTATCATATAAATCATTTATTGAATCATCAATACTCAAGATCACATTTATTCACAACATAATTAATGCATATCATTGAACTAAAGCATAATGATAAAACAAGCATATAAATATATACAATTCCAACAACTGACATTTTGAGAAACTTCATCTCGAATGTACGGTGGTTCATACACATCATTCAAAGCCATAATCTAATCACCACAAAATCATGAGCAAATGATGAAGTTGAAACATCGATCTCATATTCACAAGATGTAAATGGGAGGAACATTACATACAATTTTTGAGGTTTATACATGTGCTCTGCTAGGATTAGACCTACCACTACACACTTGGTTGGTTGTAAAGATACCCTACTGGCCCAAGCCAAGTGGATCACATGGGCATCTTTTGAGTAGCATTTTCCCATCTTAAGGAGAAAATGAGAACACTTTCCTCTAAATAGGGAGGAATTGATGAGGCTTAGCACATTCATAGCTACTTCATTAGACTTAATATTTTATTAGTTAGTGTATTAGAATATAATATTCTCATTATTTATAATATTCGATTAGTTGAATTTTATAATATTTTATATTGATATTTTAGAAACTTCTTTCTTCTAGAATCATATTTGTATTTATTTAAAAGACTTAAATTGAAGATGTTTTGGGTTGATCTTTGTTGAGAAAATTTTCTTGTGAGTTTTGTGTTTTTACATGCTCGTATCATTCAAGCAGAAGTGGAGAAATTCAATTTCAACATACAAAATATCTTGAACAAAAAAGTAATATGAAAGTGGATATCACCATGTAGGATGATAAGATTTTCTTCTAGAAAGGGGTATTAGGTAAGCCAAGGATAATTTTAAAAAGGTGGTTGAGGTGAGTAGAACCACTATCCAAAATAATACCAAGAGTATTAAAGTATTGTAGGAAAACAATACACCCCATTTGAATCAAGTGCTAATCTTAACTCTAGAACTAGGAGCCAAAGGGCTATAGAGAATGAAAGAGGCAGAAGAGGAATTTGAAAAGGTATATATATTTATTTTGGTTATATTCGAGATATTAATCTAATATGAAAGTGGCATTAAATTTTTTAAACACCAACATACTACCAAAATATCACTTTGGAAAGGAGAAATAAATGGCATGCATAAGAATAATATGTCTTTGAATCATTAAAATCTATTGGGAGTTAAAATTTGATGAGAGTCATTGAAGTAACATGTGGATTCTAAACTTAACTCCTATATAGGTGGAGGTTGTGGACATGAGAAGGTGGAGCCTTCTCCTATTGAGGTGGAGTTTTGGTTTGGTTGGTGGGGTTTGGTATTTTTGCAAGGGGTTGTTGTTGTCTTTGGCTTTATTTTTCTGTCAAAATCTTCTATTGAGGTGGAGATTTTTGGGTTGCTGAAATGGTTGCTTTGGTGCTCCAATTATGGTTGATTTTCTTATCTCCTATTGAGGTGGGGTATGATATTGTTGATGGGATCTTGGATCCGCATCCTTTGTTTGCATTTGTAAGTTTTTTCTACTCATGGCCATTGATGCTTCTTGGTTTGTGACTTAGGATTGATGTCTATTCTAAGTGTTTTATTGCTCCTGGGTTTTTGGTAGCTAGGTGTGGGTTGTTAGTTTGTTGGGTTAATGTGGTGTGTCTATTGTTTCTGCTTCTCTGTTTTGTTGGAAAAGTTTGATACTTTGGTGTTTGGTAGTTTCCTTTTCTTTTCTTTGTACAAGGTTCCCAGTCCTTTCAAAACCTTGCTTACCTTATCAAAAACATGTGGAATTCTTGTTTTGATGTATAAATCTACTACATTTTTATCATTGGTTGTTGAAATCTACAAGCAGTATTGAAGATAGAAAGTATATATACTATACATGAGTTAGAAAGTAAAATCATCTTTACACTGTTGCACCTTTACTACTATTCGTACTTTTCTCCATAATTAATTTTAATATTTTTTGAATTTAAATTTGGCATCCCAATCAATATTAGAAATATAAAAAGGAAGTTGTGCCCAACCAGAGCATATTTATAAACTATGTGAGAAGAGGAAAACAAAAGCTAGTATATTCTATGTTGTGTTGTTGATAATAGGAGGTATCTTTTGTTTCCACTTTGTAATCTACATGACCCACTGACATATTTTCTAAAAGGTGTATTCCTCATTGAATGATTGTTATTGAAGATATATCATCTCTAGAGGAAGTTGCCTTGAAGAGTGAGTACACAAGAAGATAATTACTTGAATTTTTTTGAAGTCATCCATAAGTTTGTTGAACTTGGAGAGTTTGAATATTTTTCTCTAATGTCAAATAAATGGGTCCAAATGTCTTTTAATAGATAACATGCATGGAGAGATGCACCTCTTGAATGAGACATGAATCTACATGACAAATGTGTTGAGTGTGAGTAAAATATAATTTATATAATTTGTAACAACTCCCATAAATTTTATTTTGTCATCCAATAAAACTCAACTAGATGATGGGGGCCACCTATAATACATAATTATGTAAGCTACCCATATAAAAATGAAGAAAATTTAACACCAATACCTTCTTGAAAGTATACAAACTTATCCTTGCTCAAAGGTTTAGTGAAGACATGCAATTTTCTCATTAGTTGGTGTATAAAGTAGTTTAGTTTCCTTATTGAGAACATACTCATGAATAGAGTGATGGTGTACTTCAATATTCTTTGTGAAAGCATGAAACATACGATTCTTAAACATATTTAACACAATTTTATTATCAAAAAACATAATTGTTGGATCAAGTTATGGGTGTCAAATATTTTCAAGAACTCGTCTAAGACATATTGATTTAGAGGTTGCTATAACAAGTGCCTTGTACTTTGCTTCAATCGATGACAAAGCAATATTATGTTGCTTCTTGCAACTCCATGAGACAATGGAAGATCCAAGATTAAAGAAACAACTAAAGGTTGATTTTCTAGAGTCTATGCAACTTGCCTGGAACCTAAATATAAAAAACCAAAAAGTTTGAAATCTTTATTTTTTAAATACTCCAATCCAAACTTTTGTGTTCCTTGAAGATGTCTCAAAACTCTCTTTGCAAATAATTGTTGATTATGTTTGGGATGAACCATAAGATATGTTTAGAAGAGTAGTAGTTAAGTAAATCAAATTTCCTATCAAACTTCTATATAGGGTTCTCATTAATTGATTTACCATTTGAATCTTCAATCAACTTAGTTCTTATCCTGATTGGTGTTGATGAAGCCTTCTAATCTTGTATTTTAAATCATGTGAAAATTTATTTGGTGTACTTCATTTGAGATAAATATTTTTCTTTTTGCACATTTCAATTCCAAGAAAGTAATGAATCCAAGATCAAACATCTCAAAATTAATCTTCATATCTTCTTTCACATCATGTATATGTGATTGATTATTCTGAATAGTATAAAACATCAACATACAACACAATGAACAATACCTTGTGATTATAATTGTTAATATTTAAATTTGGATCAACATGAGATTTTTAAAATCCCCTTTGAATGAAGTACTTATTTATTTTGAGTACCAAGATCATGGGGCTTGTTTCAAACCATATATAGTGTCTTTTTTGGGAGACACACCATGTGTTCCTTTCCTTTTTCAACAAAACTAGGAGGTTGTGTGACATATACCTCCTTTTTCAAATATCTATTTAAGAATTCACTTTTGACATCTAAATTTGCTGAATTTCTCAATTATGATTGGAAGCAAGGGCTATCAACATTCTATCTATGATCATCTTTGCAACTAGACCAAATTTTTCCTCATAATCAACACCTTCAATTTATTTATAGCCTTTGGCTTCTAATATTTCTTTATTCTTGTCAATTGAACCTTCAGATTTAGAATTGATTTTCAATACCCATTTATAATCAATGTATTTCTTTACAATAGGTAAAAGAGCCAACTCCAATGTTTGGTTTCAATGAATTGAAAATGTCTCTTAATTCATAGCACTTTACCATTTTTTATCATTTATTGCTTCTTTAAAAAGTTCCTGGTTTATGATCACTTAGGATAATTGACATTAATGGATGATTAACCTTATAATATTGCAACTTTTTGGGTGTTCTCCTAGCTCATTCTGATATCCTTAGAGGAACACTAGATTTTCAAGTGGACAATGAGCTTTAATTTGGCTCATAAATTTCTTCTCTTTCTTCTATGGATTAAATAGGACTTTCTATTTGTAGTTCAACATTTTTATGTTAGCATAATGATGTGCCACTATCATCTTTCTCTTCTAAAATATCAACATGGTGAACACTTGGAAGGTGACACTCTTCTTCGAACTTGACATCTCTAGAGATGCAAAGCTTGTTTTCCTTAGTATCATACAATTGGCATGATTTAATAGATTTAAATCATATCCAACAAGGATGTATTTTTCAATCTTATCATCCCCTTTGAAATATGTCTATAGGAAATGATTCTAAAAATGATTAAATGTATGGTTGTTGGTTTCCTTCCCGACCATGCTTCTTTTGGAGAGATTCCTTCTACATTATTAGTCAAACCTTGATTGATCAAATAATTCAATGAATGAATTACTTCTCCCCATAATTTTCCATCAATATTACAAGCCTTGAGCATATATTAGTTTTTTCTTGAAGTGACCTATTTATTCTTCATCTAGTTCATTTTTATGTGGAGTATATGGAGATGAGAATTGCCTCTTAATTCCTTTTTTTTTACAAAAATTAACAAATTCATTTGAAGTATACTCCCCCCCCCACCATTAGCTGATCTTTGCATTTTATTTTTTTCATCACTTTCATTTCTCAACTTGATGTGCGAACTCCTTGAAAACATCAAATTCTTTAAACTTGTTTTTCAAAAATAAACCAAAACCTTTCAAGTGAAGTCATCAATGAATTCCATGAAATATCAATATTTACATAAATTATCTTCACAACTCCACAAATATCACAATGAACTAAATCCAACTTCTTAGAAACTCCCTAAGATTTTCTAGATTTTTTTTTTGTTATGTTGTTTCCCCATAACATAGGTTTCACAAAAATACTTCTCTATAGTGATGGGTGGAAGACCATATATTATATTTTAACTAAATATTTTATGTAGTTTCAAGGTTAATATGGCCAAACCTTTCATGTCATAACTAATTTCTTCAAGCAAAACCTAAAACTAAGACTTGAGTGGAGTTTTTCCTCATATAAAAAAATCCTACTATCATATCCATCACACACTAATTTTCCCACACTATCAAACATCTTACAAATCCCTTTTTCAATAATAACTTTCATATTTTTGGTAATAATTTCACTAATCAAGATAATAATCTTCAATCCTGAAACAAATAAAACCTTATCAATAATTATTTTACCTTGGGTTGGAAAATGTAGAAGAGTTTTTCCAACTCCTTCAAGATGTAATTGTGAATCATCTCCCAATTTAACTGTGCCTCTTGATTTCTTTACTATATTTCTCATGTTCTCAATATTACCAATCATGTGGTGAGTACCACTTGAATCGATTATCCAAACATCATCATTTTGAATATAATTAGAAACATATAAGTTATAAATAATATTTAACTTTCATCATCTTCAATATATACATCAACCACCATACTTATTTTCTTATTTTTATTCATATCTTTCTAAAGATTTTCTCTTCAAAATGATCTAGACAATTGCAATAGTAGAAAACCCTTCCTTTCCTTGTTTGTCATTATCCATGTGTAACATAATGTATTTATCATTAAGGCTTCTTGCCCTTGAACTTAGAGGAAAAATAGTTTTTTGATTCAACTTCATTATCTCTATTAAACATTTCCTCACGTTGTAGTAGTAGAGCCTTTAGACCATTGAATTTTAGGGTTGCCAATTTTCCACTCAAAGTGAGAGTAGTTTTGAAATTTGCAAACAATTTTGGTAGACTATCTCACCTACATTAATAAGATTATTTAAGATACCCTTGACTTTTGATAGATGCTCAATTATTGATCCATCTATTCTTAGATTATATAATTGAGTTTAGAGAATACATTTTTTCCACATTATTCTTATGCTTAAAGATTATAGTGATCACATCCCAAGCTTCATTTGGTGTAGTTGCATTCCATACATTTTTATCACTATACTACCAATAGATAAGTTTATCAAACCTAGTGATTGACATGATTTTTTTTTTAAAATTCTTCTTGTAGACAAACATCTGTGGGATGGCTTGTTATAGTTCTATTGATAACAGAGATGAGGTTTGACAAAAGAAAAATATTTTTTATTTGATGATGTCATTCTCGATAATTATTACCACGAGTCAAATTAATAGAGATAGCATTCCATAAATTATTTATCATTTGCAATAATCTCTATGATCAAAATGATCTTTTAAATTTTGTAATGATTTTTTGATCAATGTTGCAATTTTTCCTTCAAGATTCAACAATTATCTCTACAACTAGTACTGCAACCCGCTCTCATACCAATTGTTGAAATTGAAGAGCTTGAATAAATTTATTCTATTATCAAATAAATGGATTCAAAGATCTTTAAATAGATAATATGGATGAAGAGATATCTCTTACTTTCAGGACCTAACTCTACATGAGAAATATGTTGAATATGGTTAAATATAATTTATATAATTTTCAACAAAGTTCCATTAAGTTGTAACATTTTGAATATATGTTTCTCTATTCCATTACATGAATAGGGGAGAGGGCCCAATAGTGGTGTGGGTACCAATAGTTGTCATAGTACATGTACATTCAAAGCCCAATATTTTAAAAGTATGGAACTAGTAATTGTAAGAGAGGATCCAATAGTTGAACAAAATATGCCCATTACATTCAAAAAGCAACAAATCTTATGATGCCACATTGATGTACTAAAAAACATGACTTAATACACCACTATTGGTCTAACTTTTTTTTGGGGTCTATTATGACCCCTCAACTAAAAGCATGTTGATGACACCTTTTTTCTTGGTCTATGCGGTGAAACAAACTATTTGAGTTGTCCACGTCCTTGGCCACTAGGGGATATAATTTTTTAATTTCCATGTTGCATGTTCATTGCTATGCTGACCCATAAATTTAGGGTGTGCCACTATTGGGCCCTCTCCCCTATATGTTTCTCTATTCCATTACATGAATTCATACAACTTATGAAGATTTGGGAGGAGTTAAAAGTGATTTTTTTGGGGGGTAAGATCCATGTGGTTGATTGTTTGAAGTGGTTTTCTGTGGAAGAATTTAGCTTCATATTTCAATGGAGGAAGATTTGTAGAATTTAAGATATTGTAAAGAAATCTACTCGATATGAGGAATTGAACTTTGTAGATAGATTTGTCTAGGCATATATATGTCTGAATTGGTGATTGAAAATACTCGCTGAAGTTGTATTGGCTGATGGAAGGTCACGAGTTCAATAATTGCAAAGGCTATTGTGAAAAGGGAAGACTAATAATCCGTAGACTAGTTTACCAGTTGACGAGGCTCTGCCCATTTTGAGACTTTATTCTAAAGGCATATAGGTTTACATAGATTCTAATGTTACATTTCAGGGTAGAAAAAGTGTAACAAGGTCAAAGAGGAGGTTGGAGGACATAGAGGTTGGAGGTTTGTCACATATTGAGCTAGCTTCTCGCTCTAAATGGTAGATTGTTTGAGAAGCATCGCTACATTTTTGTTCCTTCATGGAGCAAGAGGGCCTTGACAATATTTGTGGATAGTATAACCTATAAAAAATGGTGGGTTTAGTGTATCTACATTGATTTTGTTATTTTTGTACATTGGAAGAGGGATTTGGTTCTCATAACACTAGATGAGGGATATTGATACTTTTGGAGGAAAGTAGAGTCTTGGATGGGAATTTTTCTCTCATGTGCAAGCACTTGAGGAATTTTGATATGCTTAGAGGAGGTTGGATTCTTAGAGAAGATTTGTTTCTCATTGTGCATGGAGGTTGAGATATGTTCTTTAATGTTGTAGAGAGGATTTTTAAAGTTTGACAATCAAGAAATTTGATTATTTGTGATTAATTTGGTGTGTGTTAGGTGAAGGGAAAATTTGGTGGAGGCACTTTGTCAAAATTTTAGATGGGTTGTGTTTAGTTTGTGTAGTGTTTTTTCTTTTTTTCTAGATTGATATAATAAGGGGGGAATGTTAGAATTAGTATTACATCATTTGGGTATAACATAAATAAAAATTGTTGCAAGGTGTGCGCCCTTGGTCTCCTTGTCCTATGCAATGCAGTGCTTGGGTTCATGACATGGCTAAACTGCCTCTCATGGATTCATTAACTCTAGCAGTGGATTCATTATCTCCAACAGTTGGATTCTTTATAAATATTGTGTCATTTTCAAAGACTTTCCATGTCCAATATGGACAAATATTGTCATGTAGGCTTGTCCTTCTTCAATAGGATTATTCTATGAAACCTTCTATATCATGTAGGTTCAAAAAAATTACTATCAAAAGAAAAATTATAATGAACATGATTCCCTTTAGAAGTAGATTAATGAATGAAGCAACTTCCTTGGTAACATCACATTGATTTTCCAAATTATTTTGCATAATTTTATCAAATTCTATTAAGTTATCGCATACTTGTCATATCTTATCAAGATGTCTACATATCTTATTTATATATATTCTTCAAGTAGAATCCAATATTTAATATCTTGACAAAACCATGGACATTTTTTATTTTCTTTGATGATAGTTAATATGGAGTTGGATTTCCTATTTAAAAAATTATTATGCTACATGTTGAATCTCCTTTTCTTTCTCTACCACATCATGCTTCTATCTTGGTACACCCTAAGTCACATTCTCTCAAATCTCACAATTAGTTCAGAGCCATTAATCCATGGTTATTATATGCAAATATTTTGTAGCACTTGATCCTAACCATTTTGCCACAATTCAACTTCAACATCAACATCAAGACACAAGAGTGGCTTTCAATAAGCATTCATCTTGCTCACTTCAATCAATCCACTACTTGAGTGAGAATTCAAAAATTGATAGCTCTAGGTTTATTTCTTCATAAAAGAAACATGTATCATTCGTTGTAAAGGAACCTACTATAACAATCACCATGTGATATTGTAGATCAACATTCTCTCTCTTCAATGTGAAGACACACATACACCTTATCTTATTATTAATTTCGACACTATTACATCTTTCCTCTCCTTGGATAAGTTTTTTCCTATGAATTTTCTCATTCTTTTCTTTTGGGGGGAATAAATTATACATGGCTACACATTTATCATCGACCATTTCTCATTTTTCATTTCTCACAAGTTGCACTATTGGGGGTGTGAAGGTGTAATATTGCACCTATATTATAAGTGTACTTAGGGTATTAAGATTAATTAATTATCTCATACAAGTAGCTAATAATTACACTGCACACCTTAATTAAAGGTACATAAGTGCCAAAATTTCCTCATCAATCCTTGATTGATAGTCATTAGGGGCCACCTCTATTTTAGTCATATTGAGTTAATTGATCTATTGGTAACTAGTAGTTCAACTCTTGACCTCTTACCTAGACTAAGCTAACTCACCTACTAATTGAGAGTTATTGTGAGTTAACTCATGACATTTGAATATATTGTCTCCTCAAGTCGTGCATCTAAGAGGGCTATTTATATTTGACTTAATAAATCAAAAAATGTTTGACCCAAAATTCATCTAGCATATTATTTTTTCTAAATCCCTCTTCCCTTTCCACCCATGGTTAGCCCTCTAATCCACCCACTAATTATGAAGGTTTCTAAATCACTTAGCCTTAATTCTTCAGACTATCTACTATATTATTCTAAAAAAAATAATAATGAGAAGAGTCTATATTATAATGAGGAACTATAGTGGTCTAAAATATTATTAGATTAATTCACTCACTTTTCCACATGGAATTAATTATGTTAATCTAAAGAAAATTCTAGAATGGAAGCATGCTTCTCATGAGAAATAAACAGGTTCAATACCAATTGTGAAGAAATTCAATCTCTATCCAAATATAAATTTAATGGATGAGATTTGAAAGGTTTAGACTACAACAACATGAAAATTTGAAACTTATATGCAAGTTTGAAAAATTAAGTTTCCTTAATATGGAAATACCATGAATAGATCCATCTTCTTTATGATGCCAAAAATTAACCAACATAACATACTTATTGACACCATCTTATGTGAACTTATAATATCAATATATAAATAATAACATCACCATAAGATACTAGCAATGAGGCACAAATCAGCAACACAAGAGCATTACATAATGTACAAGATTTAAATAGATAAACTCTTGCGAAAAAAAACTCCACTGAGAAGAGAGGCCAAGTATACATTATCTTCAAATAAATGATATTACAGTACATTCACTTCAATTCTCCTTTTTTCCTCCACCATGGCAGCGCATATGCACCTATGAACAACCTATTTATGTCTCAACTTGTCCTTGTTCCTACAATGAAACTCTACATCCAACTGTTCCTCATATTTTTACATCCAAGAGGTTGATTTTATAGACTTGGACAACATTGTAAAAGTCCACTATATCACTAGGGAGAGCACCAAATCATCACAAACTAGTTGCATAATGAATTCCATTTTCTAGATAACATAGACTTAATCAACAAGCGAGTTTTGTTTAACATTATAGTGGAGCATAGACCTTGAAGTTTCTTTGATGCCTATGCATTTTAGTTGGTCACCAATTAGAATTCTTTTGTAGAAAGTGGGCCATACAAACACCCCAAATTTTAGTAGGCAATACTTGATCCAACATAATTCCATATGCCATTCTTGATTGTTTTCCACCTACAAGTTATCTATATTCTAAAATTATATTTTTCTCAAAGACTAGTGATGGCCTAATTGTGTTAAATTGACCATGTTTCCTTTCAAACTTGTCTACTTGTCTACAAATTTCTGCTCCCCCCTTCTAAATATGTTTTGAGCAAGTAATGAAAAATGGAAATGCACTATCTCCAGTTGAAAGATCAAATTCAAGTTCTAATCTTGGCTCATAGCCTAGAAACTATTTCACTTGAACTTCCCTTTTGGTAATCATATCTACTTCCTTCATAAGTGATCCTCTCTGTCCCTTTTTCTAGAAGAAGGAATCCGTTAAATACTCATTTTATTATTGTTCCTACATCCAACACATTTAATCTATAATTTTTTATTTTGTTCTTGCCAAAAATATTGTGGGAATTTATATTGTCACGTGTTTCTCTCTAGTCATTATGTCTAAAACTTATTGGGAAAGTGATTGTTTATTTCATTTGGAATGTTAGATATAATTTGTTTTTTCTAATCTAATGTGCTCTCTAGAAGTTAGCATTTTAGTATTTTATTCTAACCTCTATATATGACGAATCTCACTTCCCTCATATAGGAA
>VDFB02373365.1:83232342-83280595 GCA_007258455.2 Sequoia sempervirens
ATGGTAGGTATGAAGGAGTTTCTTTATATGCATACTATGCGGTCTAGCTTAAGACAACGTTCTTAGAAGAGATTGAAGGTGGATTATGGAACTCAAGGGTTTTCATAATAAAGATTAAAGAAAAGCCCGAGATCTATTTAAAAGCCACTATCATGAAGATATTAAAAGATGTCACATACAAAAAACCTGGTAAATTTGGAGTAATGAATCTGATTGCCAAAGAGGGATGGTGTCGATTTAGGAGATCTCCACATTATCTAATTACAGGGAAATACATCATTTATTTATTTTTTTAATTAAAAGAAATCATTCTAAACCCTATATAGGATACATTGATACTTCAAAAGCCTCTGAAGGAATTTCAGATTATGCACATATATGTCAAGTAACATTCATAAGGTTTAGAAAATCTTGATCACTCTCTAGAATAGCCCATTACACATGGGTTGTGCTTGAATGCACTACATAATTGATATAACACAACCACTCTGCATATCAACCAGAGTTATAGGCTCTTTATTGCAGCAAGAGGTAATCACTCTTCGATCATGCTATAATTACATCCTATCCTGTTAAACTTGAGACAACCTGAATGCACCCAATGATGATTATTGGCACCTACATTATACAACCTGAATTAACTACATTAAATGAGTGCCTCCATTTCTATCACAAAATAGCCACATTAAACTTGGGTCACACATGAATGCATCCTGTATTTGTTATAGCACAACTGTGCCAAATGACCAATACAGTTATGGATCACGTAATTACATTCACAAGAATCTGTTCCTCCGTTGTGATCTTATGGTGATTCCACACAACAAAATCTAGACATGAAATTCTCAAAACCTCTACAAATGAAATCTGATGAGATATTTCTTTAAAATATGATTTTCAAACCTGGAACTACAAATCTGACTTACTGAATTCTGCAAAAAGACAATGACTATCCTCAACCTGGTGATATCTTCTTGAATTTTTACTGATTTTTCCCAGGAAAATCGTCCGTAGTTCTCCACAAACTGTCTCAAGTAGAGCAAAACAACATGCTTAATACATGGTAGCGAACTCACTTTTCTTTATCAGCCGATACAATTTGATTTTTTAATTTTTCATGTTTACCGAACATTAAATGAAAATAATAAGCCGGAAACTATTTCGGCCGAACACGGGTTAAGTCGATATTTCGGCAGACGTCGGGGATAAACTTTCGAAACAATTGGAAATTACACATCAAATTTTACAAGCACCCGACGAACATCGAATTTTACATATTTTGTCGGACAGTTTCGTCGTATTTTGCAGTCAAATGTATTAGTGCATCGATTCGAGCAAGTTCGACGACACCACCACCCTGCCACATATGGACCTCCAATACGTACCTTGACAAATCGTCTTTTGATGAAATTTGAATTTTTTTCGTGTGCTTTTCACATTTTTAAAATCTTCATAGTGTGTTTTAGTGCATAGGTTTCCTTTTGTAGCGCATATAGGAATTTAGTGCATTTATGCCCCAATATAGCACATCGATTAAATATTTTAGCGCATTTAGGTTTTTACCACATATGTTGACTGTTCTAGTGCATTTAGAATTTTAGCTCATAGATGCTCTGTTTCGGTGCATTGATGGATTTTTACAATGCATCCATTGTTCCAGCGCATGGATGCTCTATTTTAGCGCATTGCCACCAAAATTGATGAAATGTTGATTTTTCTCCTTGCTTTTGATGCTTGATCGTGTTAGTCGTTGTTTTGGTGATGTTTGATAGGATAGATGATGATTGACCTCATGATGGATGAGATTCAATGATATACACTCTACGAGATTTGATTGAAATCTCATTTGAGCTGATTAGATTGATTGATAGGTTGATTGATAAAATGTTGATTTCTGATATTGTTACCTATTGTTCACTACAAGCTCAAACAGGTAGAGTTGAGTCGGACTCATCGTTGATAGGTACAAAAAATTTCAAGTTTTGCTACTAAATTATTCATTGTTCATCATAAAGATCATATTACATCTGAATTACAGTTTTATTGTGCAAGTATTTGAAACAGAAAATTGAAAATATGCATAATAATGCCTTTTATTCATTTTGTAAAAACACTGAATCTCGCACAAGCCGCGAGAGTAACTAAATTTGATTATGACAATCAAATAGTGAATACAAAATCCAATGATAAGCTACACTATTGAAGATAACGTAAACACAAAGAAGAGAAGCAATTCATCATTTCCTGTGATGATGAATCACTTTCGCTTGATGTCTTCAGTCATCGCGTCTCTAAGCTACAACAGACTCATTTCCACTCTCCATGAACCTGCAAGTTTGTAAAAGAATGGCATTAGATATTTACTTAAGCAATAATGAATTACATTCTACTTTATGCCTATGCTACCAACATGAATGTAATTTGCATCAAATCAGGCATTCACCAGATGATTGAGTTACAAAGGCCGATAATCAAGGAACATGAAAATCAATGGAAGCTTTCAACTTCTTTTATTTTACTAACATGTTTGTTTCAATGTGCAGGAACAGGTTCATTATGTTCATGATTATTTTCATCAGATATGTGGACCAAAACGGGCTCCCACAAGGGTTGAGCTAGGCATATCAGGAGGACGCTCTCTAATTACACATGAGAGCCATCAATATCAATTACAGTTGTTAAGAAAAGTTGTTGTAACCAAGAAGAGATTCATAAAGCAGCCATACTTCATTTTTTATCTTTGTTTCAGCTCTACCTTGCACTCACTTTTGCATCTCAGTAAGGTATTGAGTTCCTTTATATTGAAGGGAGAATAGAGTATCAATTATTTAAAACTATTTCTAACAACTCAAGATTTATACATAGTCTGAAAGAAACTTTAAGAAACAAAGCACTATCATAAAAGAGCATTGTTACATAGAGGACAGTCAAAAGCATTTCAGACTGTGATATGAACTTAGGGCAGACTTCACAACAAAGAGGATAGTGAAAGAAAAGTCTACCCTTTCTCAAATATGTGAAAGAACAGTCATCTCAAAGAGAGATTGCAGACTTTGATGACAACCTTATATATAATTTTCAAAGTTTCATATGCTCGCAGCAAGACAAAGGACAACACTATAAATAGTAATATTTCAATGTGAAGAAGCTCATTTGTTAGGGAAATTTATATAGAAGACATTTGATAAATTCATTCATGCTACTGAATTTATAGACCAATCCTCACAGTCTACAAAATAAAATGGTATTGCAAGGTACTATGCAAATCATGTCAATACAGAGAGCACTATATGTAAGCTTTTATGCAAATAAAAGAAGCTACCATTCAGATGCATAGTTCAATTCTTTAGTCATTAATTGACCAAAAGGGGCTCAAGCATATCATAATCATAGTTCGCGGAGTTTGAAGTCTGACTACATTTCTTGGTTTTCAGCCTATTAATTATGAATCCATTAGTTATGAATTTCAAACAAAAATATGGCTTAGACAACATTTAAAAGGTATGGAGAATACATACAACTATCTACAGGCATACTTGTTTCAAGTACCAGATGATAATCATCAGAAGTTCAATCAGTCACTAATTGCATATATGAGGTTGTAGCCATGTCAATATTCAAAGTTACAAATGTATGATAGTGAGTAATGTACGATAGAAAGGTGCAAAGATAATTAAAGTATTGTAGAAGATGTACAGTGTCTTTGTTCACAGTTGAGGTGACAATGCATATTAGACAACGGTTGAGATTTTCAAGAGAATGACAGTGCTCACTATATGCATTATACAGTCAAGGAATATAAAAGACAGCAACAACATTCATAGTATGAGAGATGGTCACAGAAGTCAAGTGAACAGTAATGAAGAGATTCTAGTATGGCACAAACATACAAATCTTTCATCAAGATAACCTACAAATATCCAGAGCAGAGCAAGTATTCATTCAAATAGAAATTCATGATAACAAATTATCTTAATAGGACAAATTTCTGATAACTATAGGTTATCAAAGGAATACTTCTTTAATGTTCTTTTGGCACATGAATGATAAGTATCGAACTCATAGGTTCAGGTAATACAAATTCTACAATGCATAAATATACAGCTGTGTCTTCAAGATGGCTCAAGTTTGCAGTCTCTTGTTCCTTGGTGGAGATTCGACCCACAGAGGTTAAAGATCAGAATCCTCAATTTTTTCAACAAAACCCTATTTCTCCATAGTGCATGGCGGCACTAGGTTCTTTTCTAGAAGATGCAAATGAATATGAGCTTATGTTAGGGTTTGAGAGTTTTCAATAAAGCCTAATTTGAATGGTAGGGTATTTTGACCATTGATTTAGAAGGAAAATCTTTTGATTTTATTACCACCATGGTATTGGCTATCAAAGTCAATTAGCTTAATGATTAAAAGAGCCCGTGACTTTTCCTTTTACAAATGTTTACCTTAATATTTACTTATATTGCGCAAAAGGAAGAACTATCATACATTAAATATTAAAATAATCATTTATGGCTATTTTAATATTTAAATCAAACAATCCTTTTTTTTAAATCATGCAAAGTAGACAAGTGAAATTGAACTATTTGTGAGATTCAGATCACTTTCAGTGCCACTTCCATGCATTCAGAGGCACTCTTGAGTTATTTTTTAGTTATACACATTGTGACATGGAGTTTTGAGTTGTTAAAGTTCAGTTGCAATATTGGCAGGGCCCTCTTTTCACACTGTTCTCTCTTCTGCTCGGATTTCACATTAGAGATGTCGTTTTCACTTCAGTTCTATTATTGGCTGCTTTATTGCATGCATTTTTGTATATATTGGAAAAAATTTATCTTTTTCCTCTGGTTCTTATTTTTCATCTTCTTTGGCATACGTTTTTGCAGAGAGAAAGATTTGTAACTCGGATTTTTTACATTAATACATTTTTTCAGCTTCACATGTTACTTTAGTTTGTCGTTTTGCAGAGTTTTCCTTCGTATTGTTCATGGAGATAGAGTTCACCTTTACAATTTTAGATGTTTTGTATGCTTGAATGATCTGATGCAAGTCTAATGTGTTTCATTATCGAAACCTTCAAACTTTTGTTTTACTTTTTGCATACCTATACACAATTGTTGTTTGTGACAAGTCATTAATTGTGCTAAAAAATTGTTCCTTTCCCTATTTGTGAAAACTTAGTTTTCCTTAGAAAAAAGGGAATAAATACAACCTTTTAATGAATTAATAATGTGTTTAGAGAGTTCAAATTTCCCTGTGTTAACAATTTTCCCTGAAGGTACAAGTTGTGAACCATTCTGCAAGTCTATTATCAATCAAGTGCATCACCTTCAATTTACAGTTTCACATGCATTTAGCAATAGTTCTTCTACCCTTTTTCTAGCAAGTAACTCAATTTTTAATTAAGAATCATATAGGAAGCCGAACTAGAATCCGGAGGTTCAATCTCATTATAGGTCACCCACAACCTGAGTTTGATCCAATGTTACATGGGATTGCAGAGCTTTTTAGCTTTGCATGTGGGTGTAAATCCCTATGATAACATTTTTTGGCACACCCAGTGGTACCCTGAAGCACGCTTCAGAGAAGAAATTCAAAGAGACAAGCTGCTATCCTGGTATATACAACAACATTTTTTTCCTTTTAGAGGTACAAGTTTATACCTGGCGACTCTGAGCATATTTACTGGTTTCAACAAGTTCATTGCTGATATGTTTCAATTACAACATTAATATTCTGATTTCCAGCATTCATATGAGTAGAAATGACAGAATTTCATAGTCAGCATGTATATCCACTTCTGTTTCATGAAAATCCTATCAACCAATCACCCTATTAGCCATATCAGGCCAATCATGCTACTAGTTTTATCCCAAACAGCCATGTAACATCATCCTATTAGCATGCTCAACATGCTTACCTCCCACCCACTCCTACTCAGCCTTCAGATCAATATTCATATGTCTAGAATCAGCTCCAAGAGGTTGATTATATGAAAAGTAACATGAATAACATGAAGGACATATTGTCAGACATCACAAAGCAGATATAAGAGTTCAAGAGGTAGAAAGAGTACGATCAACAACAAGAGGAGATGGCCTATCAGGCCTATCTCTACGGGAAAGACTTGCTGATGCAGAGGAAACAATATGAAGAAGATCTTGCTGCTAAGGAAGAGAATATTAGAATATTGGTTGGGGCCCAATCAGTTTCTTCCATAAAACATCAGCCAACAAAGGAGAAGGTTTCCAAGGTTTTTATCCAATCTCCAAGTAAGTCTTCTAGTTTTGACATTCCAAGTTATAAAAGTAATGTTCATACTAATGTTAGAGATCAGCCCCTACATGAGCTCACGAATGAACACAGTTTGTAAAATAAATCCATGAACCCTCATTTTCAAGAGCCTGAACTAAACCATCAAGGTACTAAACAGCCATGGTGGCCTTCTTGGACCAAGCATTTTGACTTCAAAATGCCAAATCTAGTTCAAGAGGCTCCTATTCCAAGTTTCAGAGATCCTCTTCTATTGCAGAGTCCCATTCCAAGCTTCAAAAATCCAGTTATGAGTCTTCATGAATAGTCATCTCAAGAGAGCCAACATACCCATGCATGTCCTGATACTGTTCGCAAACTAGACTTGCAGCAGGAGGCAAATTAACATGATCAATCAGAACAACAGGTTGAGGAGCTTGAAAAAGGTATCAAATGCAATGTTTTTATGTTTTTATTCGATGAACTCCCTTCTTTTATTGAGCTGAATGAGCAAGAAAAGGTTAAACAATCTGATGAGTTGTTGATTGAAGACTATCAATGTAATAATCAAGTCTTCGAGCAGCTGAAAGAGGAAAATAAACATGAGGAAAGGACGGTTCATGAGGTAAAAACCACTCCTTTTTTATCAAGGGACCAAGAAAGATCTGATGAGTATTCATTTTGGAATGACCTTGAATCCTTTGTTTCAAGCTTAGATGGAAAACAAGATCAAGTTGAACATGTTCATGCAGAGAAAATTGAAAGTGAATCTCAAAATTATTCTGATTTATTTGATGAACTCCCTCAATTTGTTGATGAAAATGAGGATATCACATGCATGCTAATATCAGTACCTACTTTTGAGCAGCAGAATGACAAAGCTCATCTAGACTTTATGCACAGTTATGATATAGATGAGAATATGTTTTCAGGCATCATAGAGACTTTTTTTTCTAACATTGATGATAGTTTGATGCTATATGATCCAGCAGTATGCAATCAGCCTGTTCAGGCCAAGGAAGAAAGCATTCCTTCATTTCATTCATGTGAACCGACTCCTTCAGACCCAATTGAAATTGAGATAGAAAATGAAATATCATCTTTGAATGAAGAGACAACAGTATATAAGCATGAAAACAACAATAAGAGGCCAAGTTTTATGTTCTCTAAAGGGTGTCTGATCAGATATTTGTCCAAGGAGGGGTCTACAGAATTACAACAATTCATGGTTCTGCCAAGGCATGTGATTGCAACATGCCAAGAGTAGCAACAAGTTAATCTGCACCATGTGTCTCCAAATAACATCTTTGGTGGTCAATCAAAGGAGGAAGGTATGCTTTTTATGATGATCTAAACTATGCTGACAATAGTTTTTGAACAGAAGGAGCAGCAGTTAATCAAATGTCTATACTTATTTTTTATTGATCTTAAGAATTTAAAGCATCCTCTGTTGTTAAGAAAGGGAAGCTATTTCTCACAACCAGTAAATGGTCATGTATGATCACTAACACTGTTGGTTAGTGTAGGGTAGGGTAGAATTTTTAGTTTTTCTTTCAATAAGTGCCCCATGGCACATTTTCATTCCAATATTGTTTTTCTTTCAATAAAGTGCAATTGTTGCACTTGGTTTTCCAAACTCTGTCTTCAACAAAGTTGCAGTAGTTTCTTTTTGGTTGGTATCATTTGAAGCCGAGTTACACAGTTTTCAAAAGCATGAAAAGCAGAGATTGACTCCATGCCCAATGGATATACGAGGCAACTGGTCTATTGTGTTTAGCAGGAAAACACTCTGCAGAGGTCGCCAATTTGTTACCTATTGTTCACTACAAGCTCAAAGAGGTAGAGCTGAGTCAGACTCATCGTTGATAGGTACAAAAATTTTCAAGTTTTGCTGCTAAATTATTCATTGTTCATCATAAAGATCATATTACATCTAAATTACAGTTTTATTGTGCAAGTGTTTGAAACAGAAAATTAAAAAAATTGCATAATAATGCCTTTTATTCATTTTGTAAAAACACTGAATCTTGCACAAGCTGTGAGAGTAATTGAATTTGATTATGACAATCAAATAGTGAATACAAAATCCAATGATAAGATACACTACTGAAGATAACGTAAACACAAAGAAGAGAAGCAATTCATCATTGCCTGTGATGATGAATCGTCGTCGCGTCTCCAAGCTGTAGTAGACTCGTTTCCACGCTCCATGAACCTGTGAGTTTGTAAAAGAATAGTGTTAGAGACTTACTCTAAGCAATAATGAATTACATTCTACTTTATGCCTATGCTACCAACATGAATGTAATTTGCATCAAATCAGGCATTCACCAGATGATTGAGTTACAAAGGCTGATAATCAAGGAACACGAAACTCAATGGAAGCTTTCAGCTTCTTTTATTTTACTAACATGTTTATTTCAATGTGCAGGAACAGGTTCATTATGTTCGTGATTATTTTCATCAGATATGTGGAGCAAAACGGGCTCCCACAAGGGTTGAGCTTGGCATATCAGGATGACGCTCTCTAATTACACGTGAGAGCCATCAATATCAATTACAGTTGTTAAGAAAAGCTGCTATAACCAAGAAGAGATTCATAAAGCAACCATAATTCATTTTTTATCTTTGTTTCAGCTCTACCTTGCACTCACTTTTGCATCTCAGTAAGGTATTGAGTTCCTTTATATTGAAGGGAGAATAGAGTATCAATTATTTAAAATTGTTTCTAACAACTCAAGATTTATACATAGTCTGAAAGAGAATTTGAGAAACAAAGCACTATCATAAAAGAGCATTATTACATAGAGGATAGTCAAAAGCATTTTAGACTGTGATATGAACTTAGGGTAGACCTCACAGCAAAGAGGATAGTGAAAGAAAAGTCTATTGTTTATCAAATATGTGAAAGAACAGTCATCTCAAAGAGAGATTGCAGACTTTGATGACAGCCTTATATATGATTTTTAAAGTTTCATATGCTCGCAGCAAGACAAATGACAACACTATAAATAGTAATATTTCAATGTGAAGAAGCTCATTTGTTAGGGAAATTTATATAGAAGACATTTGATAAATTCATTCATGCTACTGAATTTATAGACCAATCCTCACAGTCTACAAAATAAAATGGTATTGCAAGGTACTATGCAAATCATGTCAATACAGAGAGCACTATATGTAAGCTTTTATGCAAATAAAAGAAGCTACCATTCAGATGCATAGTTCAATTCTTTAGTCATTAATTGACCAAAAGGGGCTCAAGCATATCATAATCATAGTTCGCGGAGTTTGAAGTCTGACTACATTTCTTGGTTTTCAGCCTATTAATTATGAATCCATTAGTTATGAATTTCAAACAAAAATATGGATTAGACAACATTTAAAAGGTATGGAGAATACATACAACTATCTACAGGCATACTTGTTTCAAGTACCAGATGATAATCATCAGAAGTTCAATCAGTCACTAATGGCATATATGAGGTTGCAGCTATGTCAATATTCAAAGTTACAAATGTATGATAGTGAGTAATGTATGATAGAAAGGTGCAAAGATAATTAAAGTATTGTAGAAGCTATACAGTGTCTTTGTTCACAGTTGAGGTGACAATGCATATTAGACAACGGTTGAGATTTTCAAGAGAATGACAGTGCTCACTATATGCATTATACAGTCAAGGAATATAAAAGACAGCAACAACATTCATGGTATGAGAGATGGTCACAGAAGTCAAGTGAACAGTAATGAAGAGATTCTAGTATGGCGCAAACATACAAATCTTTCATCAAGATAACCTACAAATATCCAGAGCAGAGCAAGTATTCATTCAAATAGAAATTCATGATAACAAATTATTTAACAGGACAAATTTCTGATAACTGTAGGTTATCAAAGGAATACTTCTTTAATGTTCTTTGGCACATGAATGATAAGTATCAAACTAATAGGTTCAGGTAATACAAATTCTACAGTGCATAAATGTACAACCGTGTCTTCAAGATGGAGTGGTATGTGCATAATACAAATTCTACAATGCAAGGTCTTATGCCATTTATCAAAACAATGTTAAGATAGAGCGGCATATAATGTTAGAAGCCATGGTTTTCAGCATAGATAGAGGTTAAAGATCAGAATGCCTCTTAAATTTTCTATCTCATGAAATACATTCAAAAAACACAAAGGACAAAACCCAGAATGGTTGACAGAAGGGAGCCTTTCATTGTGTCTTTTAGCAAAGAAAAATAGGCCGAATGTATAAAGATTATGCAGAAATGGAAATTTTTTGTTACCAATCAAACGCAAAAAGCACAAAGACAAACTTACCAAGCGGATTTTGCATGGTTTTTGCATGAATGTGCCCAAATCAAGCTTCCATTGGTGGCCAATTTACACAGAAAATAGGTTGCATAAAGGCTCAAGTTTGCAGTCTCTTGTTCCTTGGTGGAGATTCAACCCATAGAGGTTAAAGATCAGAATCCTCATTTTTTCAGCAAAACCCTATTTCTCCATTGTGCATGGCGGCACTGGGTTCTTTTCCAGAAGATGCAAATGAATATGAGCTTATGTTAGGGTTTGAGAGTTTTCAATAAAGCCTAATTTGAATGGTAGGGTATTTTGACCATTGTTTTAGAAGGAAAATCTTTTTATTTTATTACCACCATGGTATTGGCTATCAAAGTCAATTAGCTTAATGATTAAAAGAGCCTGTGACTTTGCCTTTTACATTATCATCTATTTTAGACTAATGTTAAATTCACTTGTTTTGCATGAAATTGACAAGTCAAAATTGTATTTAAATATTAATGGTAATGACCACAAAGTTTTACCTTAATATTTACTTATATTGTGCTAAAGGAAGAACTATCATACATTAAATATTAAAATAATCATTTATGGCTATTTTCATACTTAAATCAAACAATCTTTTTTTTTTAAAATCATGCAAAGTAGACAAGTGAAATTGAACTATTTGTGAGATTCAGATCACTTTCAGTGCCACTCCCGTACATTCAGAGGCACTCTTGGGTTATTTTTTAGTTATACACATTGTGACACGGAGTTTTGAGTTGTTAAAGTTTAGTTGCAATATTGGCGGGGCCCTCTTTTCACATTGTTCTCTCTTTTGCTCGGATTTCACATTGGAGATGTCGTTTTCACTTCAGTTCTATTATTGGCTACTTTATTGCATGCATTTTTGTATATATTGGAAAAAGTTTATCTTTTTCCTCTGGTTCTTATTTTTCATCTTCTCTGGCATACCTTTTTGCAGAGAGAAAGATTTTTAACTCGGCTTTTTACATTAATACATTTTTTCAGCTTCACATGTTACTTTAGTTTGTCGTTTTGCAGAGTTTTCCTTCATATTGTTCATGGAGATAGAGTTCACCTTTGCAATTTTAGATGTTTTGTATGCTTGAATGATCTGATGCAAGTCTAATGTGTTTCATTATTGAAACCTTCAAACTTTTGTTTTACTTTTTGCATACCTATACACAATTGTTGTTTGTGACAAGTTATTAATTGTGCTCAAAACTTGTGCCTTTCCCTATTTGTGAAAACTTAATTTTCCTTAGAAAAAAGGGAATAAATACAGCCTTTTAATGAATTAATAATGTGTTCAGAGAGTTCAAATTGCCTTGTGTTAACAATTTTCCCTGAAGGTACAAGTTGTGAACCATTCTGCAAGTTTATTATCAATTAGGTGCATCACCTTCAATTTACAGTTTCACATGCATTTAGCAATAGTTCTTCTACCCTTTTTCCAGCAAGTTACTCAGTTTTTAATTAAGAATCATATAGGAAGCTGACCTAGAATCTGGAGGTTCAATCTCATTATAGGTCACCCACAACCTGAGTTTGATCCAATGTTACACAGGATTGCAGAGCTTTTTAGCTTTGCATACGGGTGCAAATCCAGGTGATAACAGATATGTCATGATAGGAGGAATTAGGAGTTCTTCAATCTCAAGAGCGCTACTAGAAGACTTAGGATATGATTTTGTGTCTGGTGCAGGTGGATTTGGATGTTATTGAGTGATGTGGTTTATCTTCCTTGCTTGATATGCCCCAGTATAGGATAAATAGGGACTATTGACTGCATTAGCTGAGAGATGGCATAGCGGTCGCAACACATTCCATCTGGATACCAGTGAGATGACGGTTACCTCAGAGGATGCATACCAGATATTGGGGATTCTCGTGGTTGGAGAGTTAGTTGTAAATGATCATACAAAGCAAGGAGGCATCGAGGCGCTGAGGAGGATCTTTGATAATGACAGGATTAGTGGTTATGAGATCCCATGGCAGGATATGGTGGATTCCTATGAGCCATTACCATATGTTCTAGTTGGGCTTTTTGGAGGTTTCTTATGTCCCGATCATAGGTCGAAGGGACTATCCATTGGCTAGGGCAGCATACTAGAGAGGATGATCACTCAGGGGATCTGATATGCATGGGGTTCTTGTATGTTAGCACATTTATATCATGATTTGCATCAAGGGGTGTATCTTGGAGCTACTAGTTTATCAGTTGGAGTGACACCACTTCAAATTTGGGCTTGGGATCATATAGTTGTTACTCGTCCTTTGGAAAAGAGAGATCATCTGGTTGGTAGGCCATATGTCTTTGGGTACACAGGTGATATTGTCCAATGCAAGCTGGGAAAATTGGAGTATTGGTGATGAGTGCTTGATGATTTGGAGATAGTCATATGGCGACCGTACTTAGATTTTTTGGTATGTGGTGACTGATCATGTGATACTATACACCCCAACAGGTATCCTCGCTAGGGTCCAAGGTCATGCTGGGCCTTGGGTGGGGGTTTAGGGGGTAGTAGCCCTTGAGAAAAAAAATTGTGAATCATCACCGAAAAATGAAAAATCATCGAAAGAAAGAAAGAAATGACTTTGTAAAACCCTAATTCTAGAAGCTTCTAAAAAGCTTGTTATAAGGGGTTAGGATGGGGGTTACAGTATGTAGAAAAAGGAGATTATTCGTGAGATTGTAATATGTTTTTCACTGTATAATAAAATCATTGGATGGTTGTGGTTTTGTGGATGTAGCCTGAATTGGGTGAACCACGTTAAATTATTTGTGTTGTCTTGTTTCTACTATAATTTTTTGTGTGTTTTATTTTTCTATTTTATTGATCAAATCTACATTTAACTGTTAGATATCTTCCTTCTAACCCTAACAAGTGGTATCAGAATGGGTTGTGTTTGATTATCGTCTACAAGAAAGTCTCACGGTTGAGTGGGAGTCTCACGGTTAAGTGGGAGCAATGGCAGACGAGGGTAAATTGAAGGTAGATAAATTCAATGGGAAGAAATATCAATTATGGAAGATGTAGATTGAGGATTATCTCTATCAGAAGGATTTATGGAGGATATTGAAAGGAATAGCCAAGAAACCAGCAACAATGAGTGATGAGGAATGGAAAATTTTGGATAGAAAGGCACTAGGAGCCATTCATCTATGCATGGCACAATCGATGGCATTCAATATTACAACAACAAAGACAACTCAAGAGTTGATAGAAACCCTAGCGAAGTTATATGAAAATCCTTCTGCTTTGAGTGAGGTATTTCTTATGAAGTGTTTATTTAATATGAAAATGGTAGAAGATGGGTCAATTGTTGATCATTTAAATGAGTTTAATACGGTTACGAGTCAATTAACTTCTGTAAATGTAAAATTTGATGAAGAAGTTAGGGCTCTTTTGATTTTGTGTTATTTTCCAGAAAGTTGGAATATCTTGGTAATGGCTATTATGTTTCTGGTTTGAATACATTGAAATTTGATGATGTTGTTGGTGTTATTTTAAGCGAGGAAATTTGTAGGAAAATCTCAGGTGGAACATCCACATGAGGTGGTGTTTTGAATGTAGAAAGCAGGGGCAGAACAAAGGAGAGAGGAAACAATTCTAGAAGTCGTGGGAAGTCACGAGAAAAATCAAAGGACAAAAGGTCCCAATCTAGAGACAAGAGGGATTATTGGTACTGTGGTAAGCTGGGTCATTTAAAGAAAGATTGTCAGTCTCAGAAAAATAATTTAGGAGACAAAAAGGAAGGAAATAAAGAGGAAAATGTGGTAAGTAATAAATCTGATGAGGATGCTTTGATTCTTTCCCTTGATAATGCTGATGATTCTTGGGTGTTAGATTCAGGGGCTTCATTTCATGCTACACCCCATAAAAGTTATTTTCTTGATTATGTCTAAGGGGATTTTGGGTTGGTTTATTTGGGAGATAACGAACCCTGTCAGATTGTTGGAAATGGAAGAATCAAGATTAAGTTGCAGAATGGGAATCATTGGCTACTACATGAGGTAAGGCACATTCCAAAGTTAAAAAGAAATTTAATTTCAGCAAGGCAACTAGATGATGAAGGTTGTGTTGTTACATTTAGTGATAAAAATTGGAAGGTTACAAAAGGTCCCTTAGTGGTAGCAAAAGGTATGAAAGTAGGCACCTTATATCTTTGTATAGGTCATATTGTTCCTTCTACTTTAACTATTGCAGATAAAAATCAATGTTCAGGAACAGTTGTTGCAGTTCAGCAAGCAAAAAATCAGATAGTTGTTGTGGATTCTGAATCAACACTATGGCATAATAGACTTGGGCATATGAGTGCAAAAGGTATGAAAGTGCTTCATTCAAAGAATTTTTTACCAAGTCTGAAATGTGTTAATATGGATTTCTGTGAAATTTGTGTGTATGGAAAACAAAAGAGAGTTAGTTTTCTCAAGGATGGGAAGAAAAAGAAAGATGAGAAATTGGAACTTGTGCATACGGATGTATGGGGACCAACTCAAGTATCTTCTCTCAGTGGCTCTCGATACTATGTCACTTTTATTGATGATGCAACAAGGAAGGTATGGATTTATTTCCTTAGGCATAAATCTGATGTATTTGAAACTTTTAAGAAATGGAGAAGCTTGGTTGAGAATGAGACAGGCAAAAAGTTAAAATTTCTTAGATCTGATAATGGTGGTGAGTATTGTAGCAAAAAGTTTGAAGATTATTGTTCCTCTAATGGTATTCATAGGTAGAAAACAGTTCCAAGGACTCCACAGGAAAATGGAGTGGCTAAGCGCATGAACAAAACAATAATGGAGCGTGCATAGACTATGAGATTACATATTGGGCTGCCTTTAAACATGTGGGAAAAGGATGTAAAAACTTATGATTATTTAATTAGTAGAGGTCCCTCTAATCCTTTGGGTTGTGGTATTCCAAAGGAAGCATGGACAGGTAAGAAGGTGAGTTATTATTTTCTCAAGACCTTCGGTTGTGAAGCATTTACACATGTAGATTCTAAAAATAGAACCAAGTTTGATGCAAAATCAAAGAAATGTATATTTGTTGGATATGGCATTGATGAATTTGGTTATAGGCTTTGGGATTTTGAAAATCAAAAAATTGTGAGAAGCAGGGATGTCATATTCAATGAGAAAATGTTGTACAAAGATCAGCTGCAGCAACATGAGAAGAAAGAAAATGATTATGTAGTGCTGGATGATACACCAAACAATAATGTTCCAGTGGTTCCTCATGCTCTGCAACAACAACAACAACAAATACCACAAAATCTAGTGAATGTTAGATGATCTTCAAGGATAAGTAGACCTCCAAAAATATTTTCTCCCTCTTTGTATTCTATTTTATTAACTAATGCTAGTGAACCGAGATGTTATGATGAAGCTATGCAGGTGGATACCAAGGTTTAGTGGGAGCATGGAATGGAAGAAGAAACAGACTCCTTGCTGAAAAATCAGACTTGGGAATTACGCAAGTTGTCTGCAAGTAAAAAGCCTTTACCAAACAAATGGGTTTATAGGCTGAAAGAGGAGGATGGAGATAAGAAAAGATTCAAAGCCAAATTAGTTGTAAAGGCATAAAAAAAGGGTATTTATTTCGATGAAATTTTATCTCCTGTTGTTAAAATGACTTCTATTCGTATTGTTTTAAGTATTGCGGTTGTTGAAGATTTGCATTTAGAACCACTTGATGTTAAAACAACCTTTCTCCATGGTGATTTGGAAGAGAAAATATATATGGAACAACCACAAGGATTTGAGGTCAAAGGTAAGGAGAAACTTGTGTGTAGATGGAAGAAAAGTCTATATGGCTTGAAGCAAGCACCTCGGAAATGGTATATTAAATTTGATATTGTTATGGCTGAGCAAGGCTACAGTCGGTGTAATTCAGACCATTGTGTTTATTTTTAGAGGTTAGATTATGATAGCTACATTATTTTATGTTTATATGTTGATGATATGCTTGTAGCGGGGTCTAACATGGATCAAGAAGGACAACAACAAGCAGGACCATCCCAGGTTTAGATTTGTGTGCCTTCCCATTAGTAGCAGGCACAAATAGATTCCTTACAGTTACAGGTGGAGGGCTTATAGGGATAGCTAGCATAGGGATAGCTAGCAGATTGCCTCTCTGGTAGCAAAGAAAGATGTTGTGAGACAGAGATATGAGCATGCAAAGGCCCTAGCCAAGAGATTGCAGAGAGTTTCTGACGGGATTGTTGTAGGGGATATGCTCAAATAGGTTCGACATTCAGCCCGAGAGATAGAGTAATATAGATCATTGTATTATTAGGTGGTTCCTACAGAGCAGTGTGCCCTTAGCTATGTGCAACTTGTTAGTGCTAGGCCAGGTTGGAGTCAGTCACGACCTACGAGCAGGGGTGTGACTAGGCCACTTCTTAGAGATCCATCAGGCATAGATCCAAGTATAGGTCCATCTGGTGGTGTAGCAATAGGCACAACAAGGCCTATAGTGTCTAGAGGGAGTAACACGTAGCTTTTGTACTCATATTTGATGTACTAACACTTGATGTATTCACTTATTCAGTCGGGGACTTCATGATTTCCTGCCATTTTGTTGATGTATCTCTCCACATTTTGTGATATCATTGTACACTTGACATTGATTATTTTGAGATTATATGAGATGTAGGGGAGATTATTGATCTATATGTTTTCTACACATTTTTTATGATGAATGCATTTGATTTCCGCTCTATATGCTATGTGACGTCTATATGATTATGCCATGGTTGTGTATGGATGCAATGAGGAAATGATGATGTATGGATTATGACTCTATATGGCCTTATGGATGATGCTTTATGATATAGAAGATGGATTTGATCATGCAAATAAGATGTGATGCACTTTATTTTTGTATTTTTCTAATGCAAATATATGATCTAATGCATGGATGGATGGCTTATGATAATGCTTTCTAATGTATGTATGATATGATAATGATTATGCAACTAAATGTGAATGATCTTTTTGTTTTTGTTTTTCCAAATGTACTTAATCCTTTAATGAGAGAGATAAAATCATTTTGAAATTTTCTAGCCTTGGAAAACCTAACATGCACATGCAAAAAATAATATGAATGCAATCTATCTTAACCATACAAATCTAATTATGCAATGTTGTCATCTTGTTAGCTAATTTGTTGTGCTTGTTATCATCATTGAGCTTTTGATATGTTGAAAGTTAGTACAAACACTGATGGTATAATTAAACCATGATGACCAGAGTATAACTTCCATGGATTTTTATATTGCAAGGTAATACAAGCATCTAGGTATAATTGAACCAAGATGACCTAAGTATTGCTTGCATAAAATAGACAAGAGTTAATCCTTTTCCTATGCAAATCTGAAATGTCATCAATAATACTTTGTAGATCACATCTCATGACAAATTTACATAGTAGTAATGATTAACTCACAAACAACAGACAAAGAAAAATATCATACTCCACCGTAGCTTCTCTAGTACATGACATTCTTGAGTTGCTCCAGAGAAATGATAATAAAAATCAAGATACAATAGTTGAAAATTTATGGTAAAGTGATTAAACCATGATTCAGAAGAATATCATCCAGTGAGATTTGTTTTACCGATCTTGTTGATTTGGATGGTTGGTTTTCTAAAGATTGTGATTGATGTTCAATGTTGAGTTTTTGTTGTGATCATTATGTTCGCTATGTTGTCTTACTCTTGTTTTTTTGTTGTTTTAAGCACAAAGTAGATTGCCCCTAGTGAGTTCAATATTTTTCCCCCAGTGAGAAACAAACCATTTATTTTGAATGTGCACAATGATTGCCAAGCCAAGGTGAGATAAGACCGCAACACCCAAATATGACATGAGGTTTTATGATGGGCAGGAATAATGATGGAAAAAAGTGGACGGCCGACACACGTTCCAATAGATGGAAAATCCCATCTATCACAAATAGTGCCTATTGCTAGGTTTTCACTACTTGTTTTTATTGCACTTTTTTGATTTTATAAAAAAAAATCCTTCTTTTTTTTTTGGATTTTTTCTTTTTTTGGATTTTTTTCTTTCTAAACCGTGTACTAGATGAGTTATGTATAAAAATTTTTGAGATGAATTTTGTTGATAGGTTCTTCAAATAAGTCTCCTTCGGGTGTAGATAACTGATATGCTCCAGATCCATATACTAATACAATGACAAAAGGACCTAGCCAATTAGGTTTAAAATTTCCCTTCTTTTCTCGATCTTGTTGATTTCGAGGATTCTCTTTTAGTACCAAGTCACCAACCTAAAAGGTGATTGGTCTTACCTTGTGGTTATAACTTCTTGAAATTCTTCCTTGATAAGCTTTCAAATGATCAACAACATGCTGACGACATTCATCTAACAATTCTAACTCCTATAGTCTGGATACTCGATAGTCTTCCTCTGAAATGATTCCTTTCAATGATACCTAGGGTGAAGGTAACTCAACCTCAATGGGTATGATGGCTTTTGATCCATACGCAAGGGCATATGGTGTGGCTCCTGTAGGGGTGCGGATGCTAGTATGGTATTCCCACAAGGCAGGGTTTAGTTGGACATGCCAGTCACGTCTAGCATCATTAATAGTTTTCTTCAGGATTTTCAAAATGGTCTTATTTGAGGCTTCTACTTGGCCATTCCCTTGAGGGTAATAGGGTGTGGAAAATCAGTGTTGAATATGGAAATTTTCACAAAGTTCTTGTACATCTTGGTTTTTGAAGGGTCTTCCATTGTCAATGACAATGGAGCTAGGGATGCCATACCGACAGACAATGTAGTTTAGGATGAAAGAGGCAATTTTTTCACTAGTGATCGTGGTTAATGGGACAACTTCAATCCAATTTGTGAAATACTCAGTGGTTGTGATTATGAATTTATGTCCATTAAAGGAATATGGATGAATCTTACCTACAAGATCAAGTCCCCATTGACAGAAAATCCAGGTCGATGTGAATGGTTGCAACTCCTGCACTGGTACATGTATGAGATTTCCATGGACTTGACACTTCTTGCACTTCTTAACAAATTGAAAAGATTATTTCTCCATGTTTGGCCAATAACATCCCAAACGTAGGAGTTTCTTAGCTAGAGTAAGACCAATTGAATGAGTACCACAAATACCTTCATGAACTTCTCATAAGGCAGTTTCAGATTTGTCATGTTCAAGACATCGGAAGAGAGTACCATTGAGACCTAATCAATAAAGTATATCAGCTATTAGGGTATATCGGGCTACTTGATGGATAAAGTTGCATTTTTGGTTCTAGGATAGATCAGGTGGAAGGGTATTGTCTCTCAGATAGGTATAAATCTTCCCCTAGATTGGCGAATCAGCATCAACTAGATGGCACACGACTTGGGATTTAGGATTGTCATATGGGGAAGTAAATAATTGTTCCACCATGAATTCATGACTTCATTTTTCTAGTATTTGAAAAAGAGAAGCAATAGTTTCCATGGCATATGCAGCTTTGTTGTCTACTCTTGGAATTTGTTCAAACTTGATCTCAACAAAGTATTTCTTGAAGTCATCTATCATTCTCTTGTATGGAATTAGCTTTTCATATTTTGTTTGATAGTCATCATTAACTTGATTGATGACTAATTGGGAATCTCCATAAACTTGTAATTTTGTGATTTTCCATTCCACTGCTACCTTGATACTGATGATTAGTGCTTCATATTCAACCATGTTGTTTTTGCAAGGGAACATCAACTTGTAAGATTTTGGGATAGTGTGTCCTTGAGGAGTAACAAATAGGATTCCTATACCAGATCCATGTTGAGTGTAAGACCCATCAAAGTATAATATCCAACATGTTGTGTTGTCATTGTGAGGAAATCTACATCTGGGAATTCAATGTGCATAGGATGGTCATCTTGCAATGGTGCTTCAACTAACTGATCTGCTATTACTTTTCCCTTGATTTCTCTTCTATCTACATATTGAATGTCAAATTCACTCAATATCATCACCCACTTTGCTAGTCTTCTTGTTAAAGTGGCTTTATTGAGTAGATATTTTAATGGATCTATCTTGGCTATTAGTTTGACTGTATGTGTTAACATATAGTGTCACATTTTTTGAGTAGTAAACACCACTACCAAACAAGATTTTCAATGAATGTATAGTTAAGTTCATAGCCACTCAGTGTTCTGTTGATGTAGTAGATAGCCCTTTCTTTTCCTGTAGAGTCTTCTTGTGCTAGCTAAGCTCCCAAAGATATCTCAATAGCTACTATGTAGAGTAGAAGTGTTTTTCCCTCTATTGGTGGTACCAATATAGGTGGATTCATCATATATTGTTTCAATTGATTAAAGGAAGCTTCACATCTTTCATCCCATCTAAAAGAAACATTTTTTTGTAACAAATGAGTAAAAGGATAACTCTTGTCTGCTAGTTGCACGATGAATCTTCTGATGGATTGGAATCTTCCTTGTAGAGATCTTAGTTGGATAATTTTCTTAGGAGGTGGCATTTCCATGATTACTTTGACTTTTTTCAGATATACTTTGATTCCTTTAGCTGAGACTATGTATCCTAAGAGTTTTGTTGATGTTACTCTGAATACACACTTCTTTGGATTTAATCGCACATTGAACTTTTCCAATCGGTTAAATATTTTATCCAAGATTTCTAGATGTCCTTCCCTAGTGAATGATTTTACTAGTAGTTCATCCACATAGTCTTCCATGAATGTGTGCATCATGTCATGAAAGATTGTTGCCATTGCATGCTAATAGGTGGCTCTTGCATTCTTTAATCCAAAAGGCATGACATTCCAACAAAATGTACCCCATGGGCATGTGAAAGTTGTTTTGTCTTGATCTTCTAGTGCATTCTTGATCTGATTATAGCCTGAAAAACCATCCATGAGTGATAGAATAACATGTCATGTTGTTAAATCTACAATGATGTCTATATTGGGCAAAGGAAATTCATCATTTGGACAAGCCTTGTTAAGATTCCTAAAATCTGTTCATATTCTGATGTTGTTGTATGCTTTGGAGACTAGTACAATATTTGAAATCCATTACGCATAGTCAATTGGTCGGATGAACCCTCCATCTAATAATTTTTTTAATTATGCTTTCACTAGTAGGGCGATGTGTGGATGAATTTTTCTCAACTTCTCTTTTACTAGCTTCACTCTAGGTGCTATGGATAAATCATACATTATTAGATCCGGATCTATTTCTGACATGTCATCATAAGACCAAGCAAAATTGATTTGTCTTTCTTTAAAGAATTTGGTGAAATTTGGCTTTTCTTGCTCTATCATTGATGTCGCTAGGCATATGGTGTTTATTGTTTCTATAGTACCGATGTTTATGGATTGTGTAGGCTCAACCAATACTGAAGATCTTTCTTGATAATGCTCAGGAAGAGTGTCAAATCTCTAATCCTTCAGTGCCTCCACCATTAGATCATTTTTTTGTATTCTTTATTTTGCAACTAAGAGACTTGGCACTCCTCTGGTTTGAAACTTCATTATGAAATTCATTGGTGGAACTTGTTTTTGGATTTTTAGAACAAAGGAAATTGACAATGGCATTATCATCTAAAAAGGTAGGGATATCAAGAGGCTCAATTTGTTCCCAGTCAATGAGTTTGGGATGTATCAAAGGTAAGGAATCATCGGATTGGTCAAGATCAAAGGCAGTGAGGGTCATGATGGAAACATTTTCAAGGTATTTGCTAGCAATGTCAAGGTCTATAATGTTACTCTCCTCTGAATGATTCGTCTCGCTCGATGTCCCATCATCCTCACTAGAGTCATCGATATGTAGTGATCCAAATTCAAATGGTCTAGACCCTGAGCTTTGTCCCTCTATACATATGGGTGCATACTTATTTATCACATCGATTTCCTTGTCTTCACAAGATTCTTCTGATAGTGAATCCCATTCATATTCATTTGAGTCTATTTCAAAACTAGTTTGCGATTGGAGGATTTGTTCACAAATCTTCTAAGTGGCTTCTTCTTTTATCTCTTCTTTGTATCCTAATCTTGTCGTGTCTTTTGCATTGATTGAGATAGGTTGGATTGGTTCCGCAATACCTTCTTTTTGTTTTCCAATAGGACCTTTTCCTTCATATCCCATCTTTTCTAAGATTTTGAACCCTTTACCATATTTCTTTGTTGGTATATTGGAAGTTGTTGCTTGGGATTCTTCTTCATCTTTGTAAAGCCAATTTAGAATGTCTTTGTCCTTAGATTCATCAACTAGAGTACCTGCTTCTACAAATTTACCATCAAAGATCATGATGGGTTGTGAATATTATTGTTTAGATGTTGATGGTTTTCCATATGATTTTGGAGAAGGTAGTAGTTGTGAGAGACCTAAGGACTACTCAAAAGAATACTCACCCATGCCTTTATCTTTTAACTGAACCTTTTTCTCAAACTATTTTGACAAAGAATTGAGTTGGCTTTCATTACTTGAGGAAGTAGAAGTAAGAGCTTCTCTGTTGTGTGGTACAAAGGCATCTTGGACTATCTTGAGAGTGTTACAGTATTGGGGATTATTAGAATCTGCTGAAATTGTGATCTCTTGTCTATTGTAAGGGAATTTTAAGCATTGATGGTATATTGATGGCACTACTTGCATTTCATAGATCTAAGGTCAACCCAAGAGTATGTTGTATGTCAAGTCCTTGTCTAAAACCTGGAAAATTATATCCTTTTGAACTGGTCACACTTGAATTGGCAATACTATTAGTCCTTGAGAGGATCTTTTTTCATCATCATAAGCTTTTATAGTGATCTTTCTTCTAGAATCTATTGCATTTTCTAAAAATCCCAATGCACGGATAAGATTTAAGGTACATATATTTGGACGAGCTCCTCCATCTATTAAAACTCGTTTGACCCAATGTTTATGGATTAAAACCTCAATATGGAGTGGAGCGTTGTGTGGATGAGTGAGGGATGCATCATAATTTTCTAAGAATGATAAACAATGGGGTGCAGTTAGATATCCCACCATGGCTTGGAATTGAAAAACTTCCAAATTGGTTAGTATTGTGGTGTCCACTAAAGCTTTTTCTAGAATATCCTTATGGGTTGGTGAAATTTTAAGAAGTTCCAGTATGGATATCTATGCTGGAATATTTTGTAATTGATCCACTATATTGTATCGATTCGAAGAAGCAGGAGGTGTTTTAGATGTAATTCCTTTCAATACAAACTTGGACTGCCCTCTTGTGGTCACATTTACTAGTAGGTTATCTTGTTTATCCTTTATTTTGATGACATTGATTTGATTATCAGCTGCAGGAATGTGATTGATGGTAGTATCATAGACATAATTCACATTCGTCCCTTTGTTATTTATCGAAAAAGATTCTCCTTTTTCACAGTTGTGTGGAGGTTTTTTAAATGCTCCATGATCATCATTTGTTTTATGTCCTTCTATCGATATGTCACCTCTATCTATCAAGTCTTGCACCAAATGTTTTAATTGTGTACAATCATTTGTTTTATGACCTTTGCTTCTATGAAAATCATAGTAATATGCATCATTCCACCGTGATGGTTTGATTCTTGGTTCAAAATCTCATGTATCTAGTAATGTTATGAGTTTGTGTGCAAGAAGCTCTTCTAATGTTGATTCAAGTGATTTTCCCAAGGATGTAAATTTTCTTCGATATGGTGGTGGAGTTGGTTTAGATCCATTGTTGTTTTGATTGTTTTTGGGTGTAGTACCTGATAAATTGAAGACTGGTTTTAGGTTATGTGTGTCAACTACACCATCATCACCAACATTCTTATTCTTTGTCTATAATTTGGATTTGTCATTGTTGTTATGATGGTTAGAAGATTTTGTTCCTTTATTATAGATCTTCAGTACTCCTCTTTTAACCAAGGCTTCCTCAATCTTAAGTCTGTTTTCAATCAGCTTTTCAAAACTAGGTGGACACTGCAATTGGAGTCTATAACTCATCTCACTGTTGAGATTACCAATAAAGATATCCATTTTTCTTTCTCAGGTATTGGACGGGAAAATAATCATCTCCATCTTTCTAAGAATGTAAGAAATGGTTCACCATTTTTTTATTTTGTGTTATAGAGATCCTTCATAGTTATTTAATGTTGAATGTTGTATGAATATTGGGAGATAAATTTATTTACCATCTCCTCAAATGATCTAATACCTGGTGGGAGTTTTGAAAACCATTCCATGCATTGACCACCCAAACTTCTTGGAAATAATCTCATTAGATAGATTTCTTCATGTGCAAATTCCAAACTCATGGTGCAGAATTCTCTTACATGATCTTGAGGATCAGTTTAAGCATTGTATTTGTCATATCTTGGAAATTTACAATTTGGTGGAAAAGGTATCATGATCATATTTCTTTCAAATGGATAAGGACAAATGTCTTGCAACAAATATCTCTTTGTTGTTCCCCTTTGCATGTCTAGGATTTGTTGTTGAATAGCTTGCATTTGTTGAGTTAAAGCATTCAATGGATCTTTGATTCATGAGTTAGTTTCTATTTTCTTGGGAGCTTCCTTCAATTGGGTGACATCAAAATCATTGGGTAGTTTTACACCTTGATTTTCCAGCATCTGAAGGTATTTCTCTCCATCCTTTTTTAGAATTTTTTCCATGAACTTGGGAAATTTAGGGTCTTTTTGAGCTTGTTGAATTTCCTCATCAGTTATTTCATCTGTTCCAAGTTGATGAAATCTGTTGAAAGGATTTTCTTCTCGTTTCGCCATGATGGTTTGGGTTTCTATTTCTTTTTCTCTAAGTTTCTTCTTCTAAGCCCTTGTTAAAATGGTCATGCAAGTGATAGAGTTTTTCTATACTTTGATCTTTGTTTTGGGAGTGCCAATGAAATACCTAAGTTAAATAGGATGATAGATTATATTGATGAGACTAGGCTAAATATGATGTATAGCATTTTTTTCGTGATAAAGGATGATAGATCCTGATAGTGAAACTCAACTAACAATTAGAGATGAGATTGGTGATTGGGCACTTTAAGTTGTTTGATCTAAATTTAGATAAAGGGATTGCACTTGCAAAACCCAATTTCTTCAAGTTTAAACCAATTTTTTGATGGGAAATGATCTCTTCTCTAAAAAGGGTCCCTAAATATGATTCTAGTTGTCAGACAAAAGTTCAATTTTGCTCCTTTTTTGAATATCAGGTGAATGCGCTAAAATATGTTGTACATGTGTTGAAAGCTGAGATAAATGCACTAGAACAGACCCTATATGTGCTAGAATATAAATTGAATACATTAGAATAGAAAGCTCATGCAATGAAAGATGGGATAAACGCACCAAAACATAAAGTTTATGTGCTAAACTGGAAATTTCACCATTCTAAAAGTTTTCCTGGTTTTCTTGTTTTTGAGTCAGTGAATTGAGTGCTTTGAAGGATGATCTTCTGAAAAATGATTGAAAGCATAGAAGCAAGTAGTAAAATAGTTGTTTCACCCTATGATCTAAACATCAAGTGTATGTTCCAGGATCTAGTCTGATCCCTTTCATTTCCACTGGTATTGAACAATAGCAAACAAATCAGTCAGACTCTTCTAATTTCAAGGGTCATTAATAACTTCATAGCTCACAGCTTGGAACTACATCAGCTCACACAACCCCGTCACCCTCTAGAGGGGGCCTATGTTTTTTTCCTTTTCTAGGTCTTAACCAAAGTAGATTTCTCCACTATTGGCTAGAAATCCTTGGTAGTTATATGGTGAGTATCTTGGGGGTGGATTATTCCCTCCCCTTGCACTGTAAATATTATAATGTTTTGCAACTGACTCAGCTTGGCTACTACACTTAAAGTTCTTAGTAAGGAATTTCATTCGGTGTGGCAAATGATAAACTCCCTTGGGAGGCCTCCCACTCTTTAGAACAAAGGCTTTACGTATCACAAGGATATTAGGGGAGGGCTATCAATGCACACTACTGTTGAATGTGATTTTCATCACAATTCATGTTTGATTATAGTGGGTTGGAATGCTTGGCTTTAGTTGTTCCCACTTAGGTCTTTCCCTCCTTTCAAAGCGGGGAGGTAGGCTTGCTAAAGGTGCTATTACAATAAACTGAAAGAGTGAGTCTAGCATTTTGGTCACCTAGTAAAGTGGAGAGCATAGGCCTATCACTTTTCAAACATAGTATACATGGTGTTCTTTAACCTTGTAATTAAACTAGATGCCTAATTTAATCAAAGGAAAATAAGTCTAGCCCCTGCAAACATCGTTAGTAGTTTCAGATATGTCTTTGATAGCATATAGAGTATCTACAAAATAGAAAAAAATAGATCAGTCCCCTAGAGTTTTAAATTTCCACAAATAACGGTGTATGCACTAAAATAGAGAGCATATACGCTAAAATATTCAATATATGTGCTTTTAAATGCATTCAATGCTCTATTTTGGAAAACAAAAAAGGGAAATCAAATCCTATATATGAGTTGAAACAGGAGGTAAATGTGATGGTTTGGGTTGCGTATGCTCTATAACAAGGCTTTGATGTGCCAAAAGTCACCACCAACGCGATGAAACAAACAGTGGATGCGCTACATCGGAATTCATGAACGGGCCTGTTGACGAAACTTGCAAGAAAAATATAAAAAATGTTGGAAATAGGATGCCATTTAATTAGAATCTTAAACATTATTTATTTCATATGACTCCTAATTCCTTGGATAGTTTTCTCAAACACTAGGATTAGAAAGATTAGTTTTGAATGAAATAATCATGTTAATTGACATTTGTAATTAATTCTAAATGATAGGAGCATGTGAGGGCATCCAAGATGAGTTATTAAATAATAGGAGCACATGGGGCACCCACATGGAAGGTGGAACTCACCTTGAGTTAAGTTAACTATTTGGGGTAAAAGATAATACTTTTGAATGCATGTAAAGATCCTAGGAGTTAGGGATTTATGTTTACATGCATGAAGTTTAGTTCAATTCAGTTATGGTTTATTTATCTTCAATTAGTTTTAGTTGAATGCTAGTTAACTTCAGTTAACTTGGAATGCATGAATAATGACTTGAGTTGCATGATAGATAATAGGTGACGACCTTCAGTTAATAGGGGATGACCATTCTTGCATGAATGGTGGAGAGATATGTTTCAATTAATAGAGAATGATTTGGACCCACCTTGGGTGCCCAAGTTGACTTCTTGAAGTTAACTCTTTTGCATGCTAAGATATTTCAGAAGGCTGAGTTAAGTGGGCCCATTCTTGGGTGCCTACTTTGAGGATAAGCTTTGAAGATATCTACGGAATCAAGGTTCAGTTGTGACTTCAGTTTGGGATGCCCAAATGGATGAAGCTCATGTTTTGGCATTGTTCTTCACAATAGAACTCTACTTGCAAGAGATAGGTGTATCTTTTTTGAGATAGGGATTGAGCTTTATAATTGTAACTCTTTGGAGTTTACAAAATTGATTATTGCCTATATATTTCAAGCAAGTTGAAGAGAGTTAATTATCAATTTTATTGCAAGTTGTGAAGAAGATTTGGTGAAGGAAAAAGAAGCATTCTCAAGCAAGGATTGGAATTATTGTAAACTACTATAGAGATTAAATAATACATTGATTCTTGGTGGAGTTTCTTCCCGAAAGGATTTCTCCACAGTAGATGTTGTGTATCTTCTAATATCCTATCTAATTCTTCTACAACCTTTTGTCTTCATTCGACAAATGATAAAATGAATTAATCAAATAATCACCCACAAAGAATACATATTTAGATCAGCAAGAATAATAGTTTTACAAAGTATTAAGCTACATAAACACCTCAATTTTCAACATTTGGTATTAGAGCTGAGGTTGGGTAGAGTATTGGGACGCCTTTCTCTTAAAATATTGGAGGTTTTTTGGCTGTAGTGGGAGCCTTTACTATTTTTTGTTATTGCTGATTTTGGAAAATAAGTTTGTTACAATGAATTCTAATTTAAATATTGAAAGGTTCAATGGATTTAATTATGAGATGTGGAAATTAAAAATGGAGGATCTCCTTGAAGAGAGAGATCGGTGGTTAGCTGTTGGTAATGAGACAAAGTCACCTAAAACGATGCCAGATGAGGATTGGGCCAAGCTTGATAAGAAGGCAAGAGGGACCATAAGATTAAGTCTTGCTGATGTTGTTCTCTTGAATGTTTTAGAAGAAACTACTGCATATAAGTTGTGGAAGAGAATAGGTGATATTTATCAAACTAAAAGTCTTACTAATAAGTTGTATCTAAAAAGACAGTTGTATTCTTTAAAGATGAAAGAAGGTGATTCTCTTGCAAACCATTTGAATGCTTTTAATTTGATTCTAAGTTAGTTAGAATTTGAAGATGTAAAGCTAGAAGATGGAGATAAATGCATTTTATTACTTTGTTCTTTACCAGAGTCTTGGGAAAATCTAATTGCTGCTATCAGTGGTAGTGGTACAAATCCAAAGATGGACAATATAATTCCTACTCTCCTATTAGAGGAGATGAGGAGGAATTCTAAAATGGAAATCCAATATGCCTTGTTTGTAAAAAGGTGGGCCTGAGAAAAAGGAACCTAAGGGAGACAAGTAAGGGAAGGGTAAGTCAGAAGGACAGAGTAAGGTAAAGTGTTGGAACTATGGGAAACTGAGACATGTGTAGAAGGATTGTAAGAACAAGAAAGAGAGTTTTGATTCTTCTACAGAGGAATCCTCAGATGACAGTAATGATGCATTGGTTATTTCAGATGATATTGTTTTTGATAACTCATTGCTTCATTTTTTAGAGTGATCTTCATGGAAAGAATGGTAGTCATGATGCCATGTGTGACTCGGTACCACAATTCTATGAGAGTTGTTGGTAGTGATGTGGATGCATCATTGGTAAGGTTATCTCCATGTGATTGGAGATATGGTTTCCTGGTTTAGAGTGTATTTGTTATGATGTCTTGTTATACTCTTGATACTAGTTTAGAGTTTGGCATATTACATGTTCTCTTAAGACCAGGATGTATATATATGTTATGGTGCATGTGATCTCCTAGGAGGTGATGGTTAGATCATGGATGTCATGTTTATGCTCAATATTGGAGCTTTGAAATTGATCTTCTGAAGTTCTCTTATGTATTGGGTACATTAATCATTTTCTTGATTACTTCATGAAAGTTTTGTGTTGCATTTGGAGTTTTGCATAGATTGGTTGGTTATAGGTCCTCATGGATACTTGGAGAAATAGGTGAGGCTTGAGTTCTCTTATGGTAAGAGACATGTGTTGGAATGGTTACTAGCAAGAAAAGATATTTTCAACAGTAAATATTGAGAAGCCTACACCTTGTTTGGACGTGAGTTCAACACACTCGACAGTTTAACATGCCTCCAAGGAGGCAATTTGGTTATAAAGACTTGGGAAAGGTATTGGTTTTAATTACAAGTAAGTTAAACTTGAATGTGATATTCAAAGTGCTATGTGTTTAGCCAAAAATACTATGTATCATGCACGTACTAAGCATGTTGATCTTTAGTATCACTTTGTGCGAGAAATGGTTGAGAGTGGGAAGGTATTAATTGAGAAAGTTGACACTTTAATTAATGTTGCAAATTATCTTATGAAACTAGTTCCTATAGATAAGTTATCTTGGTTTTAATCATTTTCTCAAAGCTTCATGATTATGCAGGTTACATTTGAAGTTGGCATGGATTGATTAGTTGGTGCAGGAGGGCCATTGGCCTTGAGTCTTGTACTTGACTTATAATAATAATTCCTTGTTTAGAATAATTGCAATGTATAATGTCAAGTGGGAGAATGTTGGAAATAGGATGTCATTTAATTGCAATCTTAAATATTATTTATTTCATGTGTCTCCTAAGTCCTTGGATAGTGTTCTCAAATACTAGGATTAGAAAGAGATTAATTTTGAATGAAATAATCATGTTAATTGACATTTGTAATTAATTCTAAATGATAGGAGCATGTGAGGGTGTCCAAGATGAGTTCCTAAATAATAGGAGCACATGGGGAATACACATGGAAGGTGGAACTCACCTTGAATTAAGCTAATTGTTTGGAGTAAAAGATAACACTTCTGAATGCATGTAAAGATCCTAGGAGTTAGGGATTGATGTTTACATGCATGAAGTTCAATTCAGTTCAAATCAGATTAGTTCAGTTTAGTTTAGTTCAGTTTAGTTCAGTTTAGTTCAAAATTAGTTTAGTTCAGTTTAGTTCAGTTCAGTTCAGTTATGGTTTAATTATCTTCAGTTAGTTTTAGTTGAATGCTAGTTGACTTCAGTTAACTTGGAATTTATGACTAATGACTTGAGTTGCATGACAAATAATAGGTGACTACCTTTAGTTAACAAGGGATGACCATTCTTACATGAATGGTGGAGAGATATGTTTCAGTTAACAAAGAATGACTTGGACCCACCTTGGGCGCCCAAGTTGACTTCTTGGAGTTAACTCTCTTGCATGCTAAGATATTTCAAAAGGTTGAGTTAAGTGGTTCCATTCTTGGGCACCTACTTTGAGGAAAAGCTTTGAAGATATCTATGGAATCAAGGTTTAGTTGTGACTTCAATTTGGGAAGCCCAAATGGATGAAGCTCATGTTTTGGCATTGTTCTTCCTGGTAGAACTCTACTTGCAAGAGATAGACATACCTTTTGTGAGATAGGGATTGAGCTTTGTAATTGTAACTCTTTGGAGTTTACAAAGTTGATTATTTCCTATATATCCCAAGCAAGTTGAAGAGAGTTAATTATTAGTTTTATTGGAGGTTGTGAAGAATATTTGGTGAAGGAAAAAGAAGCATTCTCAAGAAAGGATTGGAATTGTTGTAATCTACTTCAGATATTAAATAATACATTGATTCTTGGTGGAGTTTTTTCCAAAAAGGGTTTCTCCACGGTATATGTTGTGTATCTTCTAATATCATGTCTAATTCTTCTAAAACCTTATGTCTTCATTCTACAAATGATAAAATGAATTAATCAGATAATCACCCACAAAGAATCTATAACAAAGAATACATATTTAGATCAACAAGTAGAATAGTTTTACAAAGTATTAAGCTACATAAACACCTCAATTTTCAACTAAAAATGAGGCTAGGCCCCACGGTGGGCACTAATTTATGTGTGTATGTAAATAACGTGAATAAGCAAATAAAACCTATACAACACACCAATGAAACATTATATCAAGGAATTCAAATAGAAATCAAACTAAACCAACAATTCTTCAATGGCGTCTCATTGTCCTATATCTCCAAGGATTCTTTAAGTCATTTTGCTCTCAAATTTTTTGTGCACATGATTTTCCAAATGATAACTTGAAGAATGAGAGATGATTGAAATACAAGAGTTGTTTCCTACATTACATGATGATGAACTCGTGGTTGATGATATACAAAGATAATAATGCTACTATGATTGTTGTTTTATGAAAATGATATGATGAAAATGTTGTAATTAAGATGTTGCTAATGAAAATGCCATGATTAAACTACTTGATGCTAAAATGCTAATACTAGAATGCTCACTAAAATGATAATGCTAATTAAAATGCTGCAAAGTGTAATTGCTACAAATGCTCAGCTTTCCCTTTTGTTGTGTAGATGAGGGCCTATTTATAGATTTTCTAAGGCATGATCCTATGTGGTAGGAATCAATGATCTAGATTCGATCTGGAGAATGGACAGTTGAAGATGAAGTGGTTAGAGAGAAAAGGGGAATTTTTTTCCCTTCATAAGAACAAACCACCAAGTGTGAAGAGGAATAAAATGGAAATGAAGGCCAAGTACCCCTAATTAGTTAGAGTTTGTTGATGATAAATGCCAAATTAAATATTATAAATATTTAATTCTTGAGACACATGGTAAGGTGGAAGGTGGGAAGAAGTTAGTAGTCATGTGCTTAAATTCGAATTTAAAATTCAAATTTAGTGAGAGGAGGTTAATTAAATAAAACAAACTAATTAAATTTGTTCATTTAATTAAAATATGAGGAAAATGATTTAGGATAGAAATAATTATAGAAAAATGGATTATATATTTATAAATTTTTCAATTTATTTATAAGTAGAAGAGTTAAATATTTTTAATTAAATAACTTGTATTTAATTAATCCTCTTGACCAAATTTGAGTGTATACAGGTTCAATAGGCTCAGACCAAAAGAAATCCAATGAAAATTTCCCACGGGAAAATACAAGATTAAAGCCACTATGTCGGTGCACAGTGAATATCTCATTGCCAAAGGGAAACTTCAAACATTTATGCACAACCGACGAGACGAAATTCATGGAGAAAAGCCATGGATAACCTAACTTCACATGAAATTGATCCAACGTTGGAGTGATGGTGAATGATAATTTAATGTTTTTGGTCCAACCTTTAGAGGGAGATTTATCGAACCAATCGTAGGACAAGCAAAACCATTATTATTTTTTATCCATGCTTTCGTTCTTTCATATGTATCTTGAAAGAGTTCATGCACGAATAGGAATTCTTTAGTGATCACATTCTTTACACAAACGATATCAATTGATATCTCGTTAGTAGGCTTGTTGTTGATTCTTCTATCTATGTAAAGAGGACCATCGGGTGCACATTTGATTATGTCATTTTATGAGAAAGCGATATCAAGGGGCATTTTGGTTTGGACCTTACGAGGTTTAGCTTCAATAAATTTGACCACAACATGTATATTATCATTCTCTTGATAGTTGAAGTTCTCGTTAAGGAGGTAAGTGGGGCTATAGAAATTTTTTATTTTGTGTTCACTATTAAGCATCTTTCTTAGGTTATCTTGCATAGGAGCTGCATCAAGACTCACAAGATTTTGTAATTTTTCTATGCCTTCATCTATTCTTCTTATGTCTTCTTGTGGAATATGAGTAACATCATGCACATTGGTTGTAGGTAGGGAAGTTATTGGAAATGAGGTATGTCGGTTATGATCCATAGAGGGTTGATTATCAATACTATTAGAAAGAGAGTTAGAAAACTCAAGATCCACGACAAATGGTGTATCACACAATGACATGAGTCTCGAACTACATCTCACAACAGTATTTCTAATAGGACCCCAAGCTATAAAGCTCATACAAGTTTCACAAGCTCAATGCCAACCCAAAATGGAAAGAGGGTAAAATGCAATACAATGACCTAGAATGCAATACATAAATGCAATTTTAAAATTCTAATCAAGGTAATTTTCTGATTATGTTATGCAAAAATTGAAAACTATGTCTTGTAAGTGCAATTTTGAAATCACACGATGCACTAATTTTATCAAATGAAGCTAAATATGACCAAATTGAAGAAACAAAAATTCTGCAAAAAAAAACAAAGATCTGAAAACAATAAACAGGAACATAGAAATGAGTGTTTGAATTCCCAAAAAATTAGGAAATGACCCTGATCAGGGACTCATTCACCCTAGGGCGAATGGCTCCTAGGTTAGGGTTTTGAAAAGTGTTTTTATAGATTTATGAGATTATTTTAGTGGTTTCCATATTCTAATATGAAACAAGTTACAATTTTAATTTTTTGTGAATTCAATGTTGAATGCAAATGCAAAATGTGACAAAATGACAACCTAGAAAACCTAATTTGATATGCAATTTTGTTTCAATTTTTAAATGAAAATGAATATGATGTAATGCTATGTAATTGATATGCAAGATGACTTTTTTTTTAATATTTTTATATTTTAAAAGAATGCAAATATGCAATCCTAAAATACGTAGATGCAATGCAAAGTTAAATGCAAACTAGACACTGCAAATGAGACTCAATTCAATGCAAACAGATGCAAATGAATGCAAGATCTAAATATAGGGTGAAAGAGGACTCCAAAATTAGAAAATTCAAAGATCAAATTTCAGGTTCACCAAAATGAAACAAAGAAAAATGAGGTTCACCACAATGGAATAATGGAAAATAGGGGTACGATGGACCCATTCTCTAATTTCATTCAAGGAAATGAGATCCAAACAAAGAATTGACTGTCAACCAAAAGGTGATTCAAATCAAGGTATGAATCAACAAATTTTTCCTTTATGCAAGGACAGGGGTGTGAGTCAAATAGCCCTTTGGGGAGAAAGGTTAAAACCATCAAAAAATTCCAAAATGCAAGCTATAAAATGCAAATGAAGGATTATACTCAAAACTAGTAGAAACAACAATCAAAAGGTAGATCTGGAAAGGGGAAAATAAAGTGTTCTAGTCACCAATAGTCACTTTTTGAAGCTCACTGAAGACTCATTCGCCCTATGGTGAATGGGTCCTAACTAGGGTTGTTTGAAATATGTTTTTGCGTTCTCTTCTGTTGAGTTTGCACTCCCAGATTCTTGATTCTCATTGTTGGACAACCGGAAATAAATCCTGTAGAAGAGTTTCCATGAAATGATAACTTTCCTTGCAACTTTGACAACTTTTCAGCTTTCTTCAATTTTACTCTCCAAAGGATCTTCCACCTAAAAACTTGCAAAACAAACACAAGAGGAGAAAAATGTTGTTTTTAGTGATTGGGGCTTTGCCTTGGTCAAACCCTGTTTGAGTATTTGAACTTGGTAATGAAATGAAACATGAAAGAAGGAATGATGAGTGAACAAGCAATGTCACAACTCACCAAACCTTTGATAAAACCTTGGAATGAAAATATGCAATTAACATGAAGTGGCCTCAATGGATGTGAATCTTTGATCATGAAACTTGATTTGAAACAATCTCCTTGAATGCTTGAACAGATCTTGAACTCTACATTACCATATTAGCTCAAACAACATGCATGATGCAATAAGACTTTGACATGATAATGGAATCTTGATTGTTGTGATAATCTTCTATAAATCTACTCTTGAATGCCTTGAAATGCTCTTGATAACTTGAATTTTCTAGATCACACTTGCTCATAAAAATTGCTAGCTTGCTTAAATTCTTAGGATGAAACATAGTGAAATGACCTCTTATTTATACATATCCTAACATTAATTCCTGAAATTCAAATATCACAAGTCGACATCTAAATATACATTTGAAATCATTGAAAAACTACCAAAAACATAATTTAAATTTAGTTCCTAGGCCTAAGTAAGGACCCATTCGCCCTATGGAAAATGGGTCCTAGGTCACTTTCCTAGTACACACATTGCTCAATGTTAAACATTATGTTATGGCATTTATGAATGTCGGGTTTTATCCCTCGGAAAATGCAATTAATTAGGCTTGGATTTGAATTAAAAGGGATAATTAAGGCATAATTAACCTCAATTAATTAATGAATCCCTAGGTGAGTTTGAAAGTGTAAAGGTACACCTTACAACACCACAAATAAGGCACAATTAAGTCCATTTTAATAAATAAGGCCCTAAACTTAATGTGAATATGTATAATATATTAGAACACTAAATTAAGGCATAATTTAGTTCATTTAATTAATATTATTTCCCAAATTAAGTGACACTTTTTCCTATTTTATTAATAAAGGGATACTTTTTCTTACACTATAAATACCTTCCCATATAAATTCACACATACAATCAATCTCATTCTTGCAACATATATATTTTCATCACCAACAATGGTTTTGGATCACATTCTTAAATTTAACAAATTGGGAATTTATTTAGCTATCCCATTATTATCTACTCATATTCAACTCTTCATTCTCTACCAATGGATACTAAATGAATAAGGTCATCCTTTTGACATCAATGGCATCATTCTCTATTTTCTTACAACTCTCCCTCTTTCTGAAACTCACTAGTAGAACTTTCTCTAAGTTGCCTTCTAAGTGCATATCATAAAAAGGGAGGTGAAAGATAATGGAATGATTAGCTCCTTCTAAACTCCTTTATGAACTTAGTAATACCCCTTGTGCATGATGTGTAGTTTTCATAAGTATATTTTTATCTTTCTCTTTCTCTTGCTTCCTCTTCCAAACTTTAGTTGGTTCTTAATTTTTCTTGTGCATGATTTCCTTCTTTCTCTATTTAGGTTATATAAGACAACTATTAAATATTGCTTTATGCCCACAATTGTTACATTTGTACTATATGACATTATAATCTACTAATACAGCAAATGAGTTATAGTTCCTACCGAAGAACCCATAAGGACTTCTACTCTTATTCCAACCAAAAATTCTTGCATGTGTTTAAAATATCTTGCTTTATGACCAAAATGATTACAAGAATAGCAATAACCATACAAATAATATTGAGACCTAATCATGTGTGCTTACCTTAGATGAAAGAACTTTCTGAATTTGTCCTCGCTATCTTTTGGGACTTGATTCTCTTTCTTCTTATTGTTTTTTGTAGGACTTTTGAGAGCATTTGCATAGTCTTTAGACTTTTCTACATTTAACTTCTTAGGTGCCTCTTTAGAATTTTCCTTATTGACAATTTGATTTTCCTTATAGCCAAAACTAGCCTTATTGAATGTTGGCCTTTGCAAATTGATAATATTATCCAATATTTTGATGCTCTTCTCAACTATTAAGGTTTCATTCAATTGAGTAGCTTTTTTCTCCAACTCCTTCCTCGAGGAAACAATTTTGAACTCACACCTCTCACAATCTTCTTATTTTGCTTTTAATTAAATTCTTACTTCCAATTCTATCATTTTTGCTTCTTCAAGTTTATTTTTCATATTGATGATCATCTTCTATGACTCTTCAAGAATTTGTGGCATTTTTTAATTTGAGTCACACTCTTCTTCTTTATATTTTTTAATTTGCAACTTTTGTTTCAAATTCACTTTCCTAAGCTTTTTAATCCCATTTTAGGAAAATATGAACTCTACTTCCAAATTAAATTCTTCTTCATTTTCATCACATTCTTCTTCTTCTAAATCCATCTCTTTTATTCTTTCACTTACAAATTCATCTTTATGTCTCATTATATCACTCCTTGTTTCCATTGCCATGTGTGCTCCCTAAGATATCCCTTCAATATATTAAACTATATTTGAAGGAACTAGCTATGATACCAACTAACGAGCACAAGATTATACTAAGAGGGGGTGAATCAATATAAGACAAGCTTTTTATTTTTCAACACTTAACAACTATAGCAATATCAATCACACAAGATACAATTATGCAACACAAGAACACAAGATTTATGTGGAAACCCTTATGAGAGAAAACCACAAAAAAAATGATTTTATATTAAATATTTTTTATAATATTTATAGGAACCAACCTATAGGATACATCAATCCCTTCTTATATGATTTGTAGGAACCAACCCACTGGATACACCAATCTTCACTTACAAAATATCTAGGCACCAACCTACTAGATGCACCAACCCCTACTAATAAGCACCAACTTAGCAAGAGACATCAATCTCTTCTTATAGGAGGCACCAACCTTCAAAACAAAGTTCCACCTTGTGAATGTTTCTTCTTCAACGGATAATGGTAAATTATATCTCTTGTTCAATATCACTCTTTGTCTTGATTTTATCTTCCTTTTATATATTTTTCTTCATTTACGTCATGTATATATCATATCTTCATTGCTCCACCATTCATTATTGATATTCCATATATATCTTACTCTATTATATTTAATCAATTTCACTCAATCTATTGCTCTACTTCTTCATTAAATGATTTTCATATATATCTATTAATCCATACCTCTTAGTGAATGATCTTAATATATATTTTATTCATTTATATCTACTCCACCGCAAAATTATGCTCATACGTTCATTCTTTTTCACAATTCTACTAGTAAAGGAATGATATCGCATTTTCACATAAATCTGAATGATGTATTTTTTGCTTAAATGTGAATGATATTCATTGTTTTTTCTATGTCATTTTATGCCCAACATCTTCTATTTATACCATTTATGCCTTTATCAAGAGGAGCAACTCCTCAAGATATGTGACTCCTTGAAGGGGTCAACTTCTTTAAACTTTAATTAAATATGTTTTAACTTTTACTAAAAGGTGCAAACATATGGAGAGAGGTCCATTATAGTAGAAATGACTCAAATAATACATAACATAACCCAAGTTGGCCAACCATTAAATAATAAATTATCTTCATAATAACTCAACGATGTCATGATAATGAAGTTTTTCATCTTGATAACTGGAATAAAATTATTGGTGGCCTTTGGCCTTTAGTAGTTTTCTCTTTCCTTATTTGACATCAATGACAATAATTTTACATTCCTTCATTACATCAATGACAACATTTGTAATATTGACTATTCCTCCAAAGGTGTAACACTTGTCAACTCCTTAACAAGTTTCAAAACAAGTGGTATGTATGCATATAATAGGTGTCTCAAATAATAAGGATGCACATCTCAACCACATGAGGTGAGATAAATGCATAAAAAATCCTAAGTAAAATTAAGCTAAGTATGAATAAGTCAATCCTAGAAAAGTGGTATCCTATCTAGATATGTAGGTGAGACAAAAGCATAGAAAAGCCTAAGTAAAATTAAGCTAAGTATTGTAGACACCTGGAAATTTCTTGAGTATATCACACACACTAATCTCAATTATTAACACCATTTCTTTCATTATTCACCTATTTCATCTATTTAATTAAATAATATCCAATTCTTTAGTTAAATTCACTTTATTCTCCTATTAATTGAATAATTAGTTTTATTTGATTAATTCATCACCTTCATGCTAATTCCTCCTCTTCTGATTAAATAATGTCAAATTATTTAATTAAATTTCATTTTCCCTCCTTAATTAAATAATTCTCAATTATTTAATTAAACTCCTAATTCTTCCTCATTCATCAACCAAGCTTTCGCAACAACATGGATTAGGTGAATTCGAGCAATCCACATCCATATCACACCAAATTTACACTCAATCCATAATGGGATTAGAGTTTTACTTGCTATTATATTCAATTATTTAGAATTTAGATTTGTTTTATGTTAATTAGATCATTTTAGCAATGTTTACTAAATTTCATTAAATTATGGCTTTTAACATGGTCATTTTCTTATTTATTTTCTTTATTTCCATTCTTATTTGATCAATTGAGCTAACCATATGACATTTTGGCACACCTGATGAGACCCACGTCCCTATCTAATCAACTTTTCTTGAGCTTTTTCCGCCATTGTGGGTTACAAAGGTAGTCCAACACCTTTAGAAGTCAAAGGGAAACACTTTTGTAAAGCTCGATGCTTATGCAAATCAAAGGTTGAAGCCTTTGCACAAACCCTAATGCTTTTATTGTGATCCTTTTTCTTTTGTTGCAGGTACATTCTGACGCCTTTGCAAAGGAGCGATGCTTTTACAAGATAGTCTGACACTTCTACAATATAGTTTGGCTCTTCTACAAGACAATCCAACACTTTTGCATGAGAGTCTGATGCTTCTAAAAAATATTGTGATGCTTCTACAAGGTATAAAAAATGAGCTAATTTTCAGGGTTTGATTTGATTTGATTATGTTCTTAGCTAACCCTAACAATCTATTATTTTTTGGTTTTCTATTTTTTGAGGCTAACTGTTTGTAGCAACTTAGAAATCATTGGGATAAGTTGTAAATCAAAGAAAGATTACTAATGTTTGTTTTGTATATTTTTCAATTAATCTAGGACTCATGTTTGATTTTGGTTCTTTAAAATGAACTCTTCACATTTCACTTTAGTGCTCTAAAATTGAACACAATCTTCACACTTCAATTTTGTGTTTAAAATTGAACAAGACAAACTTCATTTTCCCTTGGTGTATTAAAATTGAACAAGAAAATCTTCATGCTTTTAGTTGATGCTTTAAAATTAAACCACACATTTCAATCCTTGGTGCAATTAAAATTAACTTGTTTTCCATGTCTGGTAAGCTAGAGTGTATGTATCATCTCCCCTTGCGCTTTGTGCGATCTTGGGTGATGAGAAATACCTCTAGTTTGTACTTTTTCTTTGTGCTCACTAAAGGACTTATCTATGTATCCTCTCCCCTTGTGCCTCATGTTATCTTCGATGATAAGAAATAGCAACATTTATCATTCAACTTTAGTAGGAGGCTTGACTAGGGATTTCATCACCCTAGGGTTAGACCTCAAGCACGTTTCTTCCTATGGGATATATAAATGGGCAAGAGTCAAAGTTTTTTCTCAATCCAATCATGCAATGTCAGGCATTCCTCTATGGTCCCGGGTGATTCCAGACATAATGAGATGATATTTCAATCTCACATTTGTACATGTGTTGGTGTTTATGGAGTACCTCCACTAAGAACCTTGTTATCTAGAAGCCTAAGAGCTATTTGTAGACCATCACTTATATTAGTGCAATGTGATAGCATTATCATGTGAAGTTACTCGCTATAAGCCAACCATTGTTAAGGCAACAAAACCTCTTGCAAGGAAATTTTCCTTCCAAGATAAGAGGTTTCAAGGTGGTACATGACCTTGGAATACTCTAGTGTCCATTCAATGGAAGGTATTTTATTATGCAGGTCTGATATAAGAAGATTAACCCAATCTACCACTACAAATAGGATTGTGTTTTATGGTGTGTCTTTTTATGGAAACCCATGATACCAATTAGTGTGATCTTGTGGAAAAACACACAAAAATCATCTAAACACCAATTGATTTAGTTTACATGTTGTTTACTGTGTTTTATCTCATCAAAAAATTTAAACACCTAATTCAAATTGCACATCAAAGATCCTCTAATAGATCAACACCTTTATGCAAATGGATGCTTTTGTTTTTATTTAAATAAAGATTTTTTTTGCATATCGACACCTTTGCAGATCTCGGTGTGTTTGTCAAGGTAAATAGACATCTATAGAACGAATATTTTGTTCTAATAGTCTAACACTTTTTTTGAACATTGGTTCCTTTGTAGATACTAAATGAAGCCTTTGTTCTAACAAAATGACACCTTTGTCTGAAACTAGAAATAAAGAACTTTAAAATCTATATTTTGATTAGCAAGTACTAAATCATTAGAAATTAATGCAAAATAAACTTTTGTTCACCTTTATTAGTCAGAATAGAAATAAAAAACTTGTGTTCATTATCATTTTGAGCTTGTCAAAATACTTTCTAGGTTATCATTGGGATCAACTCAACAGACAACAAACCATCTACTTGGCCATCAAAAAAATTCATTCAAAACATCAACTTAGAATTTTTACATATATCATTTGGACTTATATTTTCACCCTATCGCCTATTTTGACTTCATTCTTGAGAATAATCTATTTTCAAGTATTTGATTGAGTTAGTAAACATCATTATGGTAAAACCTACTTTGGAGTAAGGAGTCTACTTCCAAGGTTTGTAAGTTCATCATCATCCTTAAATATACCTAAATATCTACTCTAAACTTTATCAAAATTGAAGGTTTCATATCATCCATCTATCCACACAATCACTTAACATTGGTCGTAAACCTATCAAGGTGTCATTACTAGAAAAATTTAAGGAAACCACAACATTTCAACAAAGTCAATTAAATCCAACATCTCCTAGTTTTGACACAAGTTTTATGGTCACAACAAAGTATCAACACAAAAAAGAACATGGAAACAAATCCTACTAGCCCAAACATACATACCACAACAAGCACTAGTGAACAAAGTCTAGGGATGCTCAGTTATGATCCTAAAAAATTTACAACTCCAAAGAAAACTCAAGTACCAACTCAACCATCACAAGTTGAAATGGTTTACATAGAAGACATTACTAATAAACCTCAATACTTCACTCATGAATAATTGATAGAAATGTCTCAAGACCCTTCCCTTGTTAGAGCACTTGATGCTATGTTACGGTCGTATCCAAATCAATACATGCTTAAACTTGCACAAGGTGGTACAAAACTTCCCACAAAATTTGATGTGAACACAATAAAAGAACAATCCTTTTCACATATAACATCCATGAATCATCATCTTGAAAGTGAGCCCTTGGTCCATAATTTCATACAACAAATACCTAAACCATCTTCATCAAACATACCAAGTCAACCAACGGTCACTATGATGGGAATGGATTCAAAAAACCTCTCACATCAACATGGAAATCAATTGAGTAATTACCAAGGTCTAGTGAATTACACAAATTTAGGCTTTCAAAATACCACCATCCCATCAACATTCAATTCTCAAAACACAAATGTATACACAAATGTCCCTGGCATGCAATAACCACAAAAAAACATCATGGAACAATCCCAAAAAAATGTCATCCATCAAAGATCCCCTCAACAACATAAAATCCCACAATAACAAACACATCAAATTCCCCATTATCAAAATAAAATCCCACAACAACATCAAATTCCCCAACATCAAAATCAAATCCCTCAACAATTTATCAAATTCCCCAACATCAAAATCAAATCCCACAACAACAAACACATCAAAAAATTCCCCAACATCAAAATCAAATCCCTCAACAAAAAATGCATCAACAACATCAAATTTCATAACATCAAGTACCTCAACAACATCAACATCATCAACACATGGAATCACAATGAATTCCATATTCACAACAAGTCTCATATCCACAACAACAACAAAGTATTTCCCAACAACAACAAATGCAAGCACAATAGCAATTGCAAGAACAACGATAATTGCAAGCACAACAAAAATTACAAGACCAACAACAATTACTTACATAATAATAATTTCTTGTACAATAACAACATCAACAAAAAATTGAATACAGTCCTCAACATAAGCAATGCACAAACTCCCAACCAAATGTTACACCTCAATATCAATATGGAGCATAGAATACACTACCTCCACCACCCATGAACCCACAATATCAGGTAAACCCACAATACACTCCATATAACACCTACAACACAAACACACCTCCATACAAAAATCTAACATATAACTCATCTACCATCCCACAATACAATACATATGCTCGACCACCAAATAACCCTCCTTTGGAAATATATTCCCTAATTTAGACACTAACATGAAAAATTAAAGACATGCAAATGGGGAAGACCAAAACTTCATATGCAGTTCAAGATCAATGCCCATACCCATTCGATCAAAACATCACAATGATACCATTTCCTCTAAACTTTGAAATACAAAAGTTTGACAAATACAAAGGACATGGAAATCTTGAAGAACATATCATATAATTATATGTTGCATGCATGGAAGTTTCATCCAATGATTCACACCTAATCTGTCTATTCCTAAGAATTTTGGGAGGACAATACATAGAGTGGTTCTCATGCTTACCACAAGGAATAAAAATTTTCAAGAAATCATAGAGAATTTTGTATCACACATTTCCTACAATATTGATGCCGAAATCACCTTGGAAGAACTATACACTCTAAAAAAACAAGGAAGAATCCTCTACATCCTTCTTACAAAGATGGAGACACAAGAAAAGTAAATATAAATGGCCAATGCCTGAGAAGCAACAAGTAGACATCATTGTAGGAAACCTAAACATGGATCTAGCCTTCCAACTAAGAATATAATGTGCAGTGATGTTTGAAGAATCCATATACAAAGGGATTAACATTGAGAGGGTCCTCATTGCCAAGGGAGAAGTGAAAATCTACAAAGATAATCACCAACCGTCTAGTTCCAGCGAGAAATCCCATACATGGGCTAAAAATAAGAATGTTACTAATGACTATGTGGTTGATGTAAAATTTGTGATAAATTCTCCAACCAAATAAAATATACAAAAATAATAATAATAATAATGTTAACACCAATCCCCATGTATGAATATATTTTCCTGCTTCTCTCTCCTTTGCCTATGTTTGAACTATCTACGTGCATGGTAGACTCTATGTTGGGGGTACCTCATGGTCCCCTTATCCTCCCCTCACCTAATTATCACCTAGATGCATGCAGCCTCATGTCCCTCGGGGACCACTCCTGGCTTGTCCGATTTTGGTGCTCTCATGATTCTAGGTTAGCCGAGGGAACTCGTGAATCTAGGTTTGTTTGGTGTAACTATTTTGGTGGTCTCTATCTCCTCGAAATTTAAAGGATGGAAGAATGTGTTGAATAACTCTAGTCAAAATTCTAAGAGTCCCTTTCCTCTCCCTAAAGAAGCAATCACCACTTTGAGTACTAACTTTTCTATCCTTGAAACTATTAGTGACAAGATTGTATCCTCAATGGAGAATGTTGTGGTGGGTCATTTAATTTCCTTTCGCCCAATGGTGGACATGGTCAGGAGATAGGATTTTGCTAAATGGTGTCTCAAAGGTAACGTGGACATTTGTGCTATGGCGGGTGGACATTTGGGTCTATGGGAAGCATAGTTTGGCTCTGTGTCGTTAGAAGTCAGGGTTCAATCTTGTAGTTGATCTTAACAAGTTGGTGTTGGTGTGGGTCCATCTGTCGGGTATTCCCCTAGAATATTGGGATGAATCCATATTCAAATGTATTGGGGACTCCTTGGGCCAGTTCACCACTTCGGACTCCATTACCAGGTCCAAATCTAGGTTAGTATTTGCTCATTTTTGTGTCAATATTGAAGTTCACATGTATATGCCTACCTCTGTGAAGCTCTATTCTAAGTTTGGTTCCTAGACCCAACAAGTTTATTATGAGAATTTTGTAGTCTACTATCAGAAATGTGTTAAACATGGTCACCTAATCACAGATTGTAAATCATTGTAAAAACATGTTCCTAACCCTAATGAGTCTACTGTCAATGACCACTACCCTTTTGAAGATGACATTTTGAAAATTGTCAACTCCCTAGTCAATTTTGGCTCTCCTAAGTTAGTTGACTCCCCGATCAGTTCTGATACCCCCAAATCTAACGAGGATGTATCCTTTAGGGACTTAGGTTTGGTCCCCACTACCTCCTACTCTAGTTGAGGGCTTGGATCTTCCTATTGTTGGGGTTCTTGGGGTTGTACATGGGGCCCCTTCCCCTTTCCTAGGGTAGGGGGATGTTGGTGATGTTGGTAAAACCCTAAAGGAAGAAGGGATTAAAATGACAACTAGACTAGTAATGATTGGTGATGAAGAAGGAGAAATCCTAGAAGAAGAGGCTTTAAAAGCTGAAGTTGATCTAGTTAAGGCAGATTCGTTGGGGATGTTGTAGAAAAAATAATAGAAGAAGAGTTTTTGTCAACCCCAAAGAAAAAAGGAAAATAGAGGAAAGTAGATGTGGGAGGTGAATCTAAACCCAGTAGGCCCAACCAGTGATAGACCAGGAATAGGGAGACAACAAAAGAGATATCCATAGGTAAACAAAGGACATTGGAAGTGTCCTCAAAGAAGACTAAAAAATGAAGGTATGTTCCTGGAATATGAGAGGGCTAAATAGCTCTCACAAACAACTAGCATTGAAAAACTATGTGATGGAACATAAGATTGTTGTTTTGCTTCTATAGGAAATCAAAATGAAGAAAACAAAATTTGATAATATAGCTAAGTATATTTGGTCAGGAGCCCTCTTCTCTTGTAGTGATGCTAACAGGGCATCTGGTGGGCTTGCTGTGATGTGGAATCCTAATAGGATCAGTGGTTCTAAAAAAATTCAATGCCGGAGTAGTGTGGGGGTTAAGTTCTTTCACCCGAGAGGCTCTTGGTCACTCATCAATATTTATGCTCCTAACCAGAGGAATGCTAGGAATTCCCTTTGGCATGATCTTACTGATTGGATAAAAATTAATAGGGGGTCTCGTTGGCTGGTGGTTGGAGACTTCAACTCTCCTTTGTATCTTAGAAGAAAAATGGAGGGCTTGTGGACTACTCTAACAACATGGTTAATCTGGAAAATTTTCTGAGTAGCATTGACTTGGTTGACATTGACTTGTTGGGTCAATCATTCACATCGACCAATAGGCATCTTGGGGATGGTTTGATTCAAGTCAGACTTGAAATATTTCTTTGTTCTCACAGTTGGATGGCTCTTCTATGTGCTAATCTATGTGCACTACCCCGTACTATCTCTGGTCATAACCCTTTGATGTTAGTCATGAATGAAATATTTGTTGTGGGACCCTTTCCTTTCTAGTTTGAGATTATGTGGAACTCCAATCCTAATTTCAAGACTAAAGTTGTTGAATGGTGGAATATCCGTGTACATGGCTCCCCTATGTTTAGGATCTTTAACAAACTTAATCATGTCAAAAATATGGTGAAGGGTTGGAATAAGAGAGTTTTTGGGGATTTCCTTCTGAAAAAAATACCCTTAGGAGATAAGCTAAAGGTCATACAAAAAATAATGGAAGAGGGGGATGTTATCCTGTTGACCTGTAACTAGGAAAGAGAAAGTCGTGTGGAATGGGAACAAATCTTGAAGAAGGAGGAGATATTTTGGAAACAGAAATCTAGAGTCCAATGGTTGCAGGAGGGAGACAAAAACACCTCTTTTTTTCATGTTTCTACCCTTAAACATAAGAAAAGGAACCAGATTTCTAAGCTTCAAAATGAGCAAGGTTTCTTGATCAGCACATCCTCCTAGATAGCGCTTGTGGCGTCTGGTTACTTTCAAAAGGCTTATTTGGCTCCTAACGAGGCCCCCAATTTGGCTATGGACTACTTGATGTTGGAACCTCTCCCTTTCAACGTAACTCAGGACGATAATAATAGAATCCTTTGTGTTGTCACTCCTGAGGAAGTTTGAATGGTTGTATTCAATATGGGTACCTATAAGGTGCCTAGCCCGAATGGGTTCCCCCTAGCTTTCTTCCAGATATTTTGGGATATTGTTGAGGGGGACCTTGTCCTAGCAGCCAAATATTTCTTCAAATCTAGTAAGATCCTCAAACAGTTGAATCACACCTTTATTTATCTTGTTCCCAAGGTTGTTGAAACCCCATTCTATGACTGACTTTAGGCCCATAAGCCTATGCAATACCATTTACAAGATCTTCTCTAAAATATTGGTGAACCACCTAAAACCCTTGCTTGATAAAATGATAATCCCTACCTAAAAATTTTTTGTTTTGGGTCATCATATCTTGGATTCCGCAATAACCACCCATAAAAAAATTACACTCCATGGATAGATGCAACAATGCTAGTATGGCCTTCAAACTAGATATTTCAAAATCATATGATAAGGTGTTATGGGACTTTATTCCAAAAGTTTTATCTAAGTTTAGTTTTGAACGAAGGGTGATTAACCTCTTAATGAAATGCATTACCACTATAAGTTACTTTATTTTGGTTAATGGGACCCCCTTTGGTTTCTTCAATGATGGGAGAGGTATCAGACAAGGTGATCCTCTCCTGCCCTATTTGTTTATCATCGTCACAGATGTATTGAGTAGGAACATATCCAAATTGTTGTCAGAGAACTCCATAAAGGGGGTTAAACCTGCCACTTCACTGGAACCCATTGTTATCCAACAATTCATTGATGATACAATACTCTTCAGGAAGGCTTCAGTTATTGAATCTAGGAAATGGAAAAGTTTCCTTATTAATTATGCTACTTTCTCTATCCAGTGTATAAATTATAATAAAAGCATTATTTACTTCTTCAACAACACTCCTACTCTCCAAGCTCGGGGGACTGTTTTCCTAGGTTGTATGAGTGTCTCTCTCCCTTCGATGTATCGTGGGCTTCCCCTCACTACCAAGGAAGTCACTCCTACCTTTTGGAACACAGTTCTCGAAAGGATCCGAAGGAATTGGAAGGGTGTAAAGGCTCCATTCTCAACCATGTTGGTAAGCTACAACTTTTTTCTATTGCTCTTCAAGGGGTCCAT
>VDFB02373365.1:83280695-83336197 GCA_007258455.2 Sequoia sempervirens
ATTGTAAATCTTGATGAGTTTTGTTTGGGCGCTGGCTTTTTGTTGGCTGCAGGCTGTCCTTTCTGCAGCCTGGCTTTTCTTGTTGTAAAGGGTTAAGGATCCCTTCAAAATCCGCTTATGCCCTAATATCAAAAACATTGTTATATGCACGGATTATTTAGGAATTGTTTGAATGTGTAACACAAAGGATATAGTCACATTTTTTGGACTTCATGTGTAGTTCACTCATTCAATTTGATATTACAAAAGATTGACACACAAATTGAGTGGGTCAAACAAATCTACACAGAGGGTAAGGGGATCGAAACGTTTATGACTAATAATCATTTGTCACAAGGCATCTTCAAGACTTTCTCCAAGTTGGAGTTGTTGAAGGTAATTTAAATTTGATTTTTTAATTAATTATTTAATTTTTTGCTAGTAATTTTTCATTGTTGATTTGTGATATGTATTTTTATACCATGTTAGGTTTCCAAAACTCTATTTGAATCTCACACAGTCGTCTTAAGACAACTTCTGAAAGTGTGAGAGGCCTTGAATTCTATGATCATCAACAGCTTGTGGAGTGTATGAGGCAATCAAGCACAAAAAGAGCTCAAAAAGTAAAAACCATTACTGTAGTTGTAGGGAAATAGTGGATAAAAGAAAATCTAGCAGATTGCAAAAGGAGATCATGATATTTTAAGGAAAGAGACTGAGATTTAATTTTTCTCTTTTAGTCAAGGAAAGATTGCACCTCAGGTCGCTAGAATGATGGATCTTAGTGTTTGATGAAGCTAGAGTAAAGATATAATGATAATAATAACCACCTAAGCCGCTTCCAAAATTGAAGCCATTAACCCCTTTATATTTTAGCTGTCGATTTGAGAAGGATATGGCTATTGTTTAAAAGACCGTGACCAATTAAAAAATATAAATAATCACCTAGTCCAACATTAATGAAGATTGCAGACTTTTTTCTTCTTGAAGTTGCTGATTCAAGGGAATCACTGTTCAAAGTCTGCCACCACCAGACAAACATTTGAATCGCAGTTACAGATCTGATCATGACAACAAATAATGGTATACCTTAGCCCCAGATTTCCATTTTCAATGGTAAGAATTATGATTTTTGGGCGATTAAGATCGAAATTTTATTTTGTTCACAAGATGTTTGGGATTTGGTGGAAAATGGTTTTGTAGAATCTCAAAATTAAACATCCTATCAGACATTAACACAAGGAAAAAAGGATCAGCTTAAACACAACAAGAAAAGGATGCGAAAGCTTTATTTCTAATCCAACAGGCAATGGATGAGTCAATCTTCCCTAGAGTTGCAATAGCAACAAGATCCAAAAGGGCATGGAAATTTTTTGAGACAATCTATCAAGGTGGTACAAAGGTGAAAATAGCTAAACTACAATCTCTTAGAAGAAATTTTGAAATTTTGCAAATGAATGAATTAGAGTTGTAGACCAATTTATGAGTCAGCTCATGAATGTTGTAAGTCAAATTAGATCTAATGGAGAAGAATTAACAGATCAAAAGATTATAGAAAATATTCTCAGGAAAACACCTAGTAAATTTGATGCTATATTTGTAGCAATTGAGGAATCCAAAGATTTGACACGGTTATCTATAGATGAATTAATGGGATCTTTGTTAACACAAGCCCAAAATGAATAGAAATAACAATACTTTTTTTGAGAATACTTTCTAGTCTCAGGTATCATATGGCAGAGGAAGAGGAAGGTCAATCTTCAGAGGAAGAGGCAGAGTTGGTAGAAGTGATTCAGATCAAGGTGAAAAGAATAAACAAAACCACAACAATAAAGGATGTCGAAACAATCATTCACAATCAAAGGTTTGATAAACCTAACATTCAATATTCTTATTGTAAAAATATAGACATTATGCATCTGAATGTAGAAAGAAACAAGGAGATGTGGATAAGCAAAATGATAGTTATACAAATGAATCTAGATCTAGTTTTGAAGTATATTCATCACATGTCATGTTGCTCAAGAGAGCACTAGAAATATTTGGTTTTTGGATAGTGGATGTAGTTATCATATGATAGAGAATAAAGACTTGTTTGCTAGTTTTGATGATTCTATAAAGTTTGAAGTGAAATTGAGAAATGATAATAAAGTGGCTCTAATAGGTAAAGGATTAATAAATGTTTTGACAAAAAATGTTGAAAGAAAATTTATTTCTAATGTTTATTTTGTACTTGGGACTAAAGCATAATCTTATGAGTATTGGACAACTAGTACAAAAGGGTTACAGGGTATCTTTTATGGATAATGTTTGCACAATATTGGATAGATTTTTAAATGATAGGTTGATTGTAAGAGTGGAGATGACCAAGAATCATATGTTGCCCTTTCAAATTCAGTACGTCCAAGGAGAAGAGGAAGCCAATTTAAAAATTTAAATCAATGATGGCTATGACATTTGAGGTATGGGCATTTACATTTTGGAGGATTGGATTTATTACAAAATAAATAAATCAATGATGCCTATAGAGCAACCAACCAATTCATGTGAGAGTTGCATTTTGGAAAAAAGAACATAGAGAGAGTTTTCATGTAGGAGTCTTATATAGAGCAAAGACATTATTGGAGATATTTCATAGTGATTTATGTGGACCAATGCAAACTCCATCATTTGGGGGTACTATTTATTTTCTAACCTTTATTGATGATTTTAATAGGAAGATTTGGGTATATTTTTTGAAGTAGAAGCCTTTAGTAAATTCAAGGAGTTGAAAGCTATAGCGGAAAAACAAAGTGGACTATACATAAAGATACTTAGATTTGATAGAGGTGGTGAATTTAGTTCGAATGAATTTCTAGATTTTTGTAGAGATCATGGGATCAAAAACAATTTACAACAAGGTACACATTAGAGTAGAATGATGTAGCAGAGAGGAAGAATATAACCATAATGGAAATGGCTAGGAGCATGTTGAATGCTAAAAACTGGCCTAATGATATTTGGGCAGAAGTAGTTTTTGCAGTATACATTTTGAATAGAAGTACTACAAAGTGTCTAGAAGTTCTACAAAAAATGTCAAGGACAAAATTCCACAAGAAGCATGGAATGGTAAGAAACATAGTGTATTTCATTTTAGAATTTTTGGATTTGTTACATATTCACTAGTACCATCTAAATTGATAAGAAAATTGGATGATAAAAGTGAAATATATTTTCATTGGTTATAGTGAGCAATCAAAAGTTTATAAATTGTATAATCCCATTTCAAAGAAAGTGATTATTAGCAGATATAGATCAATCACAAATGGAGCGCCAATACCACATAATGATGAACCTAGAAAATAAATTATGCAAGGTGATCAATCAAATCCACAAGTAGGAACAAATACACCAACAAGAATTCCAAGGAATGTTGTACAAGGTGAATCATCAAGTCATGCATGTCATCCTACTCCCAATTCACAAGTGAGTGATGAATTAGATCCTACTCTTGCCTCATTAAAGTCAAAATATAAAGGTAAGAAAATGAGAAGTTTGAAAGAGATATATGATCAAGGAGAAGAAAATTAGGATTTGTGCTCAAAATTTTACATTATTCTCTCATTGATCCTATGTATTTTGAAGAAGCGGTTAAAGAGGAACATTGGATAAAAACTATGGATGAAGAGGTGGATTTCATTGAAAGAAATCACATAGGAGTTAGTTGATCTACCTGAATGTAGTGATTGCATAGGAGTCAAATGGGTTTATAAAACCAAATTTAATGCAAAAGGTGAAATTGAAAAACATATGGCAAGGTTAGTAGCAAAAGGTTTTGCACAACATTATGGAGTTTATTATAATGAAGCATTTTCTCTAGTTTTTTATTAGAGGTAAAGTAGGTTTTGAAGGGGCCTCAAAACCCTTTACAAAAAAGAACAGCTGAAGTAAAAGATAACTACAATAAGCACACAGTAGCCAAAACACAGTACACCATCAGCGCGACAACAGCCAAAAAGGAGGAACAAAAATAGCAACACTACATATTCTTCAGGATATCAGCAACCTCCATGTCGCTCGTCCCAGTCTTCTGAAAGTCATCCATAACTTCAGACAAATCCTTAATAGTAGCCCCAGCTTGCAGCTTGGTCTTATTACGCGTACAAGCACCAGGACCACCCACATTCACCTCGCTAATAAAAACATTCTACATACCACCAGCCTTATCAACAAAAACCTCTTCCTCTACAGGCCTACCACCAGCACCAGCAACCTCACCAGGAACAATCTCCTTGCTTTTCTTGGCCATTTCCATAGGGGAGAAATGCCAACAGATTCATACTTCACAACAGATTTAGTCCCTTTAGCATCAATCTTTTCCATTTGGTCTTCAAGGGTCAAGATTCTTTGCTCTAACATCTGCTTCATGTTCAAAGTTTGCTCAGCAGCAATCTTCAAAGAGTGAAACAGCTCATCTATTTGATTTTGAACTGAGGACTCTCCCATTTTACTCACCATCCCACGAACCCGAACATTGGTCATGTTGAGTTCATAAAACACCCATTGAACCAATTTAAACAAAGAAATAGAGCTCTCCTTAGCTATCCCCAGAACATCGGAGATATCCTCACAGTCAAAGTTAAAAACATCTTTACCCAAAGCAGTATCCTCCTCAGAAGAGCTAACTTTATCCTGACTAACACAAATCTACTTACCTTTACCACCAGGAATCGGCATTTGAAGCTTGTGCACCGAATCAACAATATCCTCAGCAACAGACCACCTTCTATTTAGCGTAACCAAATCCGCACCCGGGGAATCCACAACATCCTGCCCACCATCATCCTTCAAGGGAGAAGCAGCTTGCATTTCCAACAACTGGCTAGCAGACCTAATAGTCAATTTCTTGTTACTGTTGGCCTTCAGGTCCTTTCTCTTGGTCTGCAAAACAGGGGATGGCAGGGACACTTCTTCAACCCTTTCCTTCCGAGTAGTGGAAGGGGCTTCAATATTAATCGGCTTATCATCAACATTATCAATGGTGAAACAATCAATGATAGAAATTAATGGGGAATGTTAGAATAAACAAATAATTTCTCCCAATTTACATGCACGTATGAGGAGAAAAATCACTGGTTTTGCATGTTTTGCATGAGCAGTGTCTTCTGTAAGCATGATCAATGTCTTCTGTAACTAAAATAGATTAGAAATGGGTTAAGTTCTTCTGTTTGCATGAATTCGTTTTTATTGTTAACTGTTAGTTTCTTGTAGTTTATCTCCCTCACGAATTATCTGAAGACCTCTATGAAAAGTGGCACCTGTAACCTGTTTTGTGAATAAGAAATAAAGTTGTAGCTTTTGTGCGTATGGTTTTATTCTGTATTTTGTCTCTGTTTCTGCCTTCAGCAAAGACGGGGCTGCTTTAAATTCCTTGCGTAATCACATTGTCTCAGACGTTTTTGGTAATGGTTGATAATTTCAATGTCACCCAGGTGCGATCGTTGGAAGCGGAAAACGCTAATCTTTGTAGACAGGTATAAAAGTGTCCTTTCCACATTCTGATTTTAATCAAAATATTTATTTCATTTTGGCCAGAATGAAATTTTAAACATAACACAGAATTGTAGAAGACACAAACGAGGAGATACTAATATTGACATCATGGAAGGAGACACAGTGAAAGTGGGAACAGATTCTGCAACTCAACAAGAACTGATTCAAACTAACCTCAGTCTCACGTAATTTACATGATCATAATTTCTGCTAACTGCTTTTTCTTTTATCTTAAAGAAATAAATTCCAATCAACGTAACGTGTATGCAGCTCCTAATGAGTTCAAAGGCCACGCTATTGCTACATCAGATTTTTCCATACTTTTAATTTGCTGTGAAGTTCAACTCCAGATACGCTCTTATTATTTGGTGTCTAAACTCGTGATAAGTTGAAGGAATTTTTCTGCAAGAATCAAATTGTAATAACTTTGTAGGTGTTGTAAAATTTAACTTCATATAATATTAAATAGCCAGTACATTGTGATTATGCAAAGTTTTAGATGCTTTAAATAACAATTGTTTAAACTTTATTATTTGAAATTACAAATATTTCAAATAACAAAAAGTCTGTTGACTGTTTCAACTTTATTTATTATTAAATATTTATTTACAATTTTGAATATTTTAAATAATACATAATTTTAAAATTATTTAAATTTAAATATGTTTTCAATAATATAAAAAAAAATTAAACAGTATAAAAATATTTCCTTTATCTCATATGTATGTTTTGTAATTTGTATATATGTTAGTATTTTATTTGAGACTTTTAATGCCTAGTTAACAGACAAAAATATTATGTTTGGGTTGTATAAGAATAATAGCTGTTTGTACTATACATGCGTTAACATAATGCGAAGGAAAATTAAATTTTCAATTTAGTTTGTTTGAAAAACCTCTCGTGAAGTTTTAATTATAGCTAATGATAAACCTCAAGTTTTGATGGGTTACCTTTGAGTTTTAAAAACTTACGAAGGTAAGTGTTGGTGAGAATTTCTACCTGATCTATATTGAAGCTTATCAAAACTAAGGAAATGTCAAGTTTATACCAACGCTAGTGATCCTTAATTGGAGGCCCATCTCTCTTCACAATATCTTTGTATATGATTATTGCCAAAGCCATAGTATTTCACATTTATTATTTTCTCTTTTCTAATGGTTTGCCCAAGTAAATTGGTATACCTTTGACAACATTATTGTTATTTGGGAGGGTCTATGATGGGCTCACTACCACAATCAACATGCCACCTTCATCGAATTTTATTTTGAAAAATCTTATGACAATGAATGGGATTTCATTCTAGCCATGTTGTATGCCCTTGGGTTTGGTGCTTACTTCATTCAATCTATGCAAATGCTCTTTTCTAATGCTTCTACTTCTCATTCCATTAATAGCATGCACCTTAAATCAATTTGGCCTTTTTCTCCTCTATTCAAAAAGGTTGTTCACTCCTACATTATGATTCCTAGTTGCGAAAAAGGCTTTGGCTATTTCTTGACTTACTCTATCAACCAAAAGCTTGTTTATAGTATTTTTCTTCTATTTATTTCTCATTAGTTAGTGAATGGTCATTTTGTTGATGACTCCTTTCTCACCTATATTAAAGATGAGGATAGAGTCAAGTATGCCCTATAATGACTTGATACATATTTCTTTGCATCAAAGTTCAATAATTAGTGGAATAAAATATTGTTCCGTAGGGAACCTTCCATCTAGTACTTGTTTGGAGGTGATCCCAAAGTAATGTGTCCCACTTTTTGGCTTAAGTTAGACATTCAAAATTAATATTTTCTAGAATTTTTCAATGTGTCAATTATAAAAAAACAAATGATCAAGAATTGCAAGATGATGTAAATTAATGAGTTTTATATTTTACATATAGTTAAGTTGTAATTTAATTTCTTTTTAAGAATTATTTATATTTCTTCATGTTGGGTTTTTAATCATTTTTTTTTATTTTTACATTTTTATTTAATGTCATTATTCATATTGTATAATGTTTGTTTATTATAAAAAATCACAATTTTTTGAAATTAGATAATTAACTCCAATGTCTAATGCATAAATGCATCTTAGGTAAAAATTTTATCAAATATTTTATTTATTATTAATTTTTGAGTAGTACCAATAAAAATTTAGACTAAATTTATTCTATAACACATTTCACTTAGTATTATATTGATTCTTTTTCTTTTATTATTCAAAAGACATCTATGTGAAGTGCATTTTTTGAGGATTTATCTAACAATATAATTTTTTTTACTGTTTAAAATAGAGGTCATTGCTTTTTAATGAACTTACAATTAATGTAAAGTTTATATATATAAAATTGTTGGAAAACTAATACTAAGAATTACATACTTATTTTTAATGACTTTATTTGATCCTTTGAAATTTTTTTTTTTTTTTTTTGTTAACAATATGGTATGTGGAGAAGACTTAGTTGGAGGTTTGATTTAACCCCAAGGGATTCTATCTTAGGAGGTGTGATCATCATTAATTTTTTAAAAACTATGCGATTTTAGGAAAAAAATAAGATGTCCTAGAAGTGGGAAAAACTATTATGATCCCAATGTTTAATTCAATTTCTTAGTTGAAAATGAATTAATAATTTTTTTACTCTGGCATTCCATTTGACTTTAGGCTTCTTTTGTACAATAATTTATAATTGATAGGATTGAAAAAGAAATTGTACTATTCATAAGATTTAGAATCACTAAAAAATGCTTGTTCTCAAAAGCATTCAATACTCTTTCTATTGGGCTCTTTACAAGGCCTCTTAAAGCAAATTGGCAAAACTCCTTTACGACTTTTGGGCTAATTCAAAGTAGGGGAAACACTTTTGTAGGATTTTCTTTTGATGGATTCAAGATGCATTGGCCTTCTTGATGTGTAATACCAATGCAAAACATTTTTTTTGCTAAGTGGGATTATCTATGAACTAAATCAAAAGGAATTTCATTTCTTTGGGCTTCCCTTATGGTTATGATGCATTAAAATATATGAGCTTTTCTTCCATAGTGGTTATGAATTTATGTATCAAGATTCAAAGCACCTTTGTGGTTAAGAGCATTTATAAACAATGGGAAGTTCTTGATTCTTGGGTTCTTTAGAATGTTGATAACATAGGGATTCTTTCCATGAACCAACATTCTCTTTAGTTACCTTTTCATGATGTAACCTTACAACTTTCAAAGTTATGACATCTTGAACAGATCTCTCTACATGCTAATTCCTAGTAATTAGAGGTAAAAATTTACTAATAGGAAAAAATTATGAAATAAATTTTGTAATAACAATTCTTTATTACAAATCTCTTAGCTATCAATAATTTACTCATTTTGAAAATGATCACTAGTATTTTATAGACATGGACACAAAAATAGTTACTGACCAATAGCTTCAAATTAATTGTCAATCAATAGCTCAAATTTAAAATGGTAGCATATTTTGATTTAAAACAACATATTTTAGCTTTTGGTAAATTCTTGGCATATTTTACAAAAGTATTAAAAACTCTTGTAGTTAAAAATAGTTATTCATGTTTTAAATAGTCATTGGAACTTCAAATAATGAAGCGACTAGTCGGGGGTCAAATTCTTGCAAAAATAATTGGTTTTACATTAGAGGAGCATTTAGACATTTTTGACATCTAAAAGAGAGGTAAAATGTCTATTTTCCATATAAATATTTATTTGGGTGTTTTTAAAATTCTTATATATATATATATATATATATATATATATATATATATATATATATATATATATATATATAATTTTAATATATCATGCCTCTAAAATGTCCATAGTGTGTAGTCTTGTGTTATTAATCAATTCTCATTATTTATGGTCACTTTATAATGAGTAAGCCATGTCCCTTTTTAATATTCATCATTTAGTAAATGTTATTTTACTTTTTTAAGACCATTTAACACATCAATTTTAATTTTAAAGTGGTTAATCCTCTTTTTAAAACTTTTTAGCTTACTACATGGAAATATAATAATAAAAAGGCATTTTAAATGCTCATAAGAATATAATAAAGGGAAGTGGAAAAGTGAAACTTGTAGGTGCGAATGCAAATTTGTGGGATTTAGATCTCCAATTGAATTTTTCTTGAAATTAGTTTCAAATTAGATTTGAAGGAAATTAGATTCCAACTAGATTTGCTATATTTTTTACTTGAATTGAACCTTTCGAGTATTTCCATTTGAATTGAATCTTTCAAGTGGACATTGTGAGGTGCAATTTCATTTAGAATTTTCTCAAATCTCTACACCTAGACTCAAGATTTTTGAGTGAAATTTTAATGTTGAAAGGAACCCTCAAAGATATACAAGCCTGATTTTTAAAGAAATGGAACATTTGAATAAAAATTTCCACCTTGAAAGTGAATTTTCCCAAACTCTTTAGAATGTCAAATCAATCCTTAGCAACAAACAATAGGACTGTGACCTTTAAGCTAAAACCATCTCATTTTGTTAAACAACGTAGAAAACTAGATGAATAACACTAATAGGACCATTTGTCAAATGCTAATGCTTGATATACCAAAATTTGGGAATGTCAACCTCTTGACTCAAGATTGATTTGAAATTGACCTTATGCAACAATATCTACTTACTAAAGATGAGTAAAACATCAATCTTTAGTGCAACAACTTATACTAAACACATGCTAAAAAGTGATAGTGGATCCTCATTTTGTCAAAACAAAAATGGGATGTGTTGTGAAAAGGCACCACAACTAGAAAGAAAAAAAATCAACAAATATATTTTAGAGTACTTTCAAATAAAAGAGTGTAAATATATAATTTTCAACTCTTTTATAAATAAAAAAATATTTAAAGGATAAACATAAAATGTTGTAACCGTCTTCAAAGAACAATAAGATTTATCTAAGAAAACGTAAGTGTGCTATTGATTCATTCCTTTTCTTGAAAATTTTAAGAATAGTGATTATACTTATATTAAGCTATTTGGGATGATATGACCTTTTACACTTTTTTGGACATTGTTTATTGCTAATCAAGCATATATAGTCTCAACGATGTTGTCTCTATGATTTCTTCAAATATTTTTCTATTGTCATCTAAACGTCCATAGCCCTAGTAGAGATTTGAATTCTCCTAAAGAGTTCATTTTTTATTTTCAATATTTTATTTTATTTTCTTTTAATATTAGTTTTAAAATTTTTCTCTTTTCTTTTCAACTTGCAACCAATGAAGCTCACTATTAGGTTGGAATCATTGTGGTAGCAAAAGCAAACCTTAAGATGTTTCACTTAATATAATTACATACCAATCCAAATTATTCAAGAAAACTTAACATGTTTCGATATATGTGTTTTTTTAACATTTAAATCATTACTTATCAGATAGACTACACCTTCATGGGAAACAAAAAATATTATAATTTATAGCAAAGTTATAAAACCTATATAAAGTCTAACTTTAATTTACAAAATATTTTATAAAATTTATTATTTTAAGAAAGTTACAATCTGCTTCATTTGGACACTTCGACAAAATAAAGGTCTACAAAATGAACACAACCCAAAATAGAAAGAGACAATGAAAGAAAACTTAACCTAACTATGAACATGATATTTTTTGGATAAACAAAGTTCATGACCACATTAGTCAAAATTAAGATTCAGATGATTTTTAGTATGTGCAAGAGTATCAGGGTGTTCATCATGATTCTACGGTTTGCAAATTTATCCTTATATTTAGAAAAATTCATTTTAATATACTACTCTCATATTCGATAAAATGGTCATGAAAACTTAATAACTAATGTAGTTCATTATATTCGTGATTAATCCATTTACATTTTTTATTTCTTAAATATTTCTTCACTATTATATAGATTTTCAACAAAAACCTCTTCATCTTCAAGAGGACATAATTCTTGATGTATTGATGCAAGAGCATCTCAGACAAACAAGCTATCCACATCAACCAAAAAATGCCTTATTTTGAGTTTTGTTTCAGTTTTGGTGTTTGATCTTGGAAGACAGTTTAACTTGGTCGCGATGGTCTTCGACGGCAATTGTGTGACATTTTGAACATTGATTGTCAAAATTTCAGAAAATGATTTTCACTTTGTGCAAGCATTTCACTATTCAATGTGTTTAATTTCATTTATTCAACTATTGGCTAGATATTTATTTTTCTAAACATTCTCCATGATTTTAATGTCTAATTGATCATGAGGCGTATGGTTTCTTGGCTATTGTTAGCATATAAAAAAAGACAAATAAATTCAATTAATTAATTATAAGGAAGATGGAAGAATGATCAAGCTAAGGATGGATATGGAGAGACAGAAATAACTATGAAAATGAATTGAAAAGAAAATTAATTATATATTAAAATGCAGTCAGAGAAAATATGAAGGGTCACACCACAACAAGAGAGTAAAGTTGTTGCACAGGAAGATGAAGAGTTATAGAAACAGAAGACAAGTCGATTCATGTTGGAGGTAAAAGTGTGGCACCACAATTGAATTCCAGGTTGAAAGATTGAGGAGAGGCCATAATTTGTGCTACAAGGAGAGAGTGTGGGTGTGCAGAGGGGTGGTTGTGCCCATGCTAAATACAAGTTTAAATTTTAAAATAACAGATTGATAGAGGGGGCTTGCGTGGAGGATAGATGGACTGTGGAAGATAGAGAAGAGGTGCCCACTCAAGAACAGGAGTTAGCGCCATTCTTGATGGCATCTTAAGAGATAAAAGATAAGCAGAGGGGTCGCATGGAGTAGAGGCTAAAAGGAGAAGTGAAGAAGGGGCCGCCAAGCAAGACAAAAGGCAGATTGGCAACATGAAGGAGAAGGTGCACAACAAAAAGGAGGAGAGACTATGCCAGACATAGGCCAAATTAAAATTGTAGAGAGAAAAGGTGAAGGGTGGTGCCATGGATGTGGGTGTTTGAATAAAATCAAATACATATGAGAAAAGGAGGTTGTGTAGGTTGATTGAAGTGGAATTTGCAATTTCAGACTATACGTTGAGGGTTCGCTGTATGTAACATGATAGCTGACATTTACATGAGAAAATGCAGATTAACAAAAAAAGAGGATCAATCAAATGATTGAGTGAGGGTGCTAGGTTCAGAGTTAGATTACGCCCATAGAAAGGAGTGATTGCCATGATAGAATAAAATCGGAGGCTGCGGATTATAGTAGATAAGTGTATATGCAAAGAATAGACTAGAACTAAGCATATGTGAGAAGAGAAGTAACGAATGTAATCAAATTTGTATTTGAGGATTTTATTGGTGAACTGAAATAATTTCTTGTCCATTATTGTGTCTTGTGAAATTCTGAATTGAAACTTAATTGACAAATGAAATTATCAAATTAAGTTGTGTCGGTTGTGAGATTGTGAGATTGTTCAAAATTTCGGTTTGTGACAGCGTTGGTAATTGGTATTGAGTATTTTCATTTTTATTGTGTATCTTTCCTCTTGTATTAGAGGTATGTAAATCACAATTATATTCATCGGTTAGTAATCTGATTTAAAAATTAAAATCATCATTCTTAACTCCTAAAATATGAAACATTTTCCCTTTTTTTGTCATTATGTGGAAGGAAGAATGAATCAAGATGTGTATTCTCAAATAAGTTTATACAATGTTGCAACACCATTCTCAATTGGCTCTTCTTCTAGTTCTTTCTTTGTTGAAATATACTTACAATCTTTAATTTTCATAATGGTTTGACCTTTGTCCTCAAGAAATAACCCAATTTCTTCTTTAAGTTCTTGGGCATTAATATTGTTTAAGTGAACAACTTCATCATTTATGTTGCACATATGTTACCTATGTTTGCTATTGTTTGTCATTGATGTCAACACTCAATTTGGGTTGTCATTGATGCATGATGATACTTTAACAATGATGTTGTTGATGTTCATGGTTGGATGCCATGCCTTGTTTGATGACAATTAAAGTTCTATTGAGTATGGTTGTTGTCAATAGAGATGATATCATGATGATATATTAAGATGAGCATTAGAAGTTTTAAGATGAGGATTAAAAGTTTTAAGATGAGGATTAAAAATAATGCTAAAGTTGGAGAGGTGTTGCAGATGATCTCTAGTATGTTGTATGATCTTTCCTATTGTTCATGAGGAAGTATGTGTTGCTTCAAAGATGTTTTGGTCTCTGAATGTTGGTGAGAGGTTATGTTACATGAAGTTGCTTTGAAGACTTTGGGATAATGTTTTGCATTTCTCCGCATTTGAAGATATAGTCTTGAGGTTTGGGATTTAGTGTTTATGTTTTGTGGATGTTGCACTCCTATCTTCTCAGGTCACCAGTGTTGTAGAGGAGGTTTCTGGTAACTGCAATGGGGTGGCAATTTTGTTGCTTTTTAGGACTGGTTTGAAAAATGCTATGTATTTCTCTGCATTATTATTTTTGCTTCTACATCTTAGTGGATATGTTGTTAGTGTTTGAACCGTGTCTCAATTCATCTTTCATGTGATGGTGATTATCGCAAGTTGGCCTATTAATGTTCTATCTCATGTCTGTATCTTCTGGGCTTCTGGGATGATGTATTATGTTTCTATTTGGTTTGTAGTGGTTGTTTGTGGCATGACAGTGTGAAAGAAGTATATGGAAGTGTTGTTGGATGTTCATGGAATGTCTCTTTGTGGTTCGCACATCAATGACTGATCTCTTTGGTGCCACATATTACTTTGAGTTGTTTTTTTGGGAAATTTATGGATGTTTGGCTAACAAGGTTTGTGCTCTTGCTTGCACTATGTGCTTGAGGGTCTATACTAGTAATTGAGGTTGTGTTAAGATGTATTTGGGTCCTAATCTATCTTGTTGAGGAACAAAATTGAGTAATTTCTTTTGGAAGATATGTTTTTGAGCCAACTAGTAATGTGCTACATGTTTCTTCTACACGTTTCCTTGTTGTCGACTTGGGATGTTGTATGCCAGTGTGTTTAATGTTTGGGATCACATTGAAAGATGTAATAATTTTTTTTGGTCATCTCTATCTTCTAGATAGGACCACTTTCACCACAATTATGCTTTTAAGCCAACTTGTTGAGGTCATTGTTTGTGTTTTGTTCTAGTCGACCTAATTGGTGTTTTGTGATCTTGTGGAGGATATAAATGGAAGAAAAAATTAGTTGCAAATAGTGGTTGTGTGAGTGTGGAATGATGCAGTAAGCAAAGTGAGTTGCAGAAAAGACAAGGTAGATGTACTTCAATGCCTCAATCAATAGACTATATTGTTGACATATGTTGTAAATCTAAATTTTCATGTATCCTACTATCAGATAGTAAGTCTCTTCAGTAGGTCCTTGTATCTTTCCTTGAGGTTGTACACCTTATCTTGAAAATCCTTTGTATCTTTCCCTAAGGTTGTGCACCTTAGCCTACAATTCTTTTAGGGAGCAATGTGATTCCTTAGGTAGTGAGGCTTAAAAAAAATGTAATTTTTGTAAGCAGCGAGTTTCATATATTATGAGATTTATCACTGTGGTTTTTTCCTTCTTGGGTTTTCCACATACATATGGTTTTATCTTGTGAATGTGTGTTCATTGCTTTATCTTTCATTATTGCTAATTTTATTAAAGATTGTTTATCTTGTTAAAAGTCTAAAAATTGCATTGTGCTTAAGGGTTTAAGTTTTGAAGATACTGATTCAACCCCCCTCTCAGTATTTGGGTGTGTTCAACAATTGGTATTAGAGATAAGTTCCTTTGAAGAGCTTAACTGCTTGAGGAAAGGTTTGAGATGGAACATAATGGATCTTACAAGGCATCTAAGTTTGATGGAATAAATTACACCTTTTGGAAAGTAAGAATGGATGGCCATCTAATCTCTCTAGGGTTTGTTAGCAATCTATCGAGGATGGTTACACTACTCCTACTACTCCTACAATAGATCTAGCTAAGATTAGATTGTATGAGAACAATGCCAAGGCAAAGAATGCTATCATGAATGGGTTTACTAATTTAGAACTTCTAAAGGTGATGAATTGTAGTTATGTTAAGGATGTTTGGGAAAAGCTTAGAAGCATTTATGAAAGAGATAATAAAGTAAAGAAAGTCAACATATAAAAATTTAAGAGAAAATTTGAGACCTTGAGGATGACAGAAGATGAAGGTACGCTAGCTACATGCTCTAGGTGGATGAAGTGGTTATTGGCATTAGAGATCTAGGTGGAGAAGTAAAAGAAGATGAGATTGTGAAGAAGGTTCTGAGATCTCTCCCTAAAGATTATAGTCATAAGGTATCTACTATTGAAAAATATAAGGACTTGGATAAGTATATAGTTGTAAGAGAGGGGGACCAACCACATCAAGGCCCGAGGTCATGGAGAGCTAGGAGCAGAAGGCTTCCCTAACTTACCTTACTCTAAAGGGGTATTTGAAATGAAGGAGGAGAATGATGAGGACTATAAAGTCCTTCAATCACTCTGCAGACTCAAACTTTAGTTGGGGCTAGGCTAGTTGGCTTTTTGGATTAAGTTATGTGCCTCATATAGCTTTTTGTCCAAGGATGACAGCGTAGTTCTGGGATGTCAACACGACACGCTGGCATCTGTATGGCCAAAAAATAGTGAACATAGAAAAACTGCCAAAAAGACCTACTAACAGCCTAGCTAGCACAATCTAGAGGGTAGTAAAAACAGAATGAGAAAGTATGCAAAGTAAATACTGAAATGATGAAGTAAATAAACTAGAACCAAAGTGACGAAGATAATCTCACAAAAGTGTTTGTTCGCTAGCTAGCTCCAAATGCATGTCCACCTACACACAAGAAACATGGGAAATTTGTTGGGGCTGTATAGGGGCTTGCCTCAGTCAAACCCCTATTTTGGTGTTTCCACCTCCACAGATAGCCAAATAGTAACAATAGAGTAATGTATGATAAAGAAGTGAAGAAAGAAAGTAGACGAATAACCCTACAAAACAATATATAGCTACTCAACCAAATCGTAAAGGAGAGGAATGAAACGTTACCACCTCCACCAAGAGCTCACTAGCCAATGATGGAGAAAGAGAGCTTGAACAATCACCACAGCCTCAACTGTGATGAAGGGAGGTGTTGTAAAACCTCAAGCCCTTGCTGCAACGACTTGCTTCACACTTGCTTGATGGAGTTGATGGAGTGTTGTTGCTACAATCGAGTGTTGGAGTGTTGTTGAGAGTGAAATGAAGGATGAGAATGCAAGAAGTGATGGAAAAAAATATTAGAATTCCCAAAAAGAGATGAGTTGAATGAAGAATGGAAGAATTTGAAGAAGGGAGAGAATCTACCATTTTTGGGGTTGGTTGGTTGAAGAGGGACATTACAAACCATTCCCAATGGGAAGTGTAACGCCTCTACCAACTTCAAACATAGGAATTTGTCAAGGACGTAAGCGTGCCATGTGGACGTCAACACGTCATGCGGGCATCCTTGAAAAATATTCTTCCACTGACACAATAAACAGATGCCAAGTGGAAGAAAGTCAGCAAGCTGATGTGGAATTTCGCCTTCAGATTTGGTTTTCTAAGGTGAGGATGTGTAAAGTGGAATTTGCGTAAAGGGTGCAAATTATCTCCTATACATTTTGCCCCCACTTTAGCGAGCATGAATACTGATGAATGCTTTGGTAAAGTAGATCGAAGAGTGAATAGGGTTAGAAAAATATACTTGAACTATCGAGGAAGTAGATTGCAATCCAGCGAGCTCAAAAGCGTAGAGTGAGTAAAGGACTCCATAGCCCCGTAGAACTATGAAGTTGTAGATTGAAAGCATCTTACAAGCCCGCAAACCTATAAGGAGGCGACCTCCAAGATCTCTCACATGAAGGAAGCCCTGAGAGGTGAGCGCCTCATAGGCTCACAGACCTCCAAGGAAGGTGTCCTCCAAGATCTCTCACATGAAGGAAACCTAAGGAAAGCACTCTACAGGCCCGCAAACGTATAGGGAAGGTGTCCTCCAAGATCTTTCACATGAAGGATACCTAAGGAAAGCACCCTACATGCCCGCAAACCTACAGGGAAGTGTCCACCAAGATCTCTCACATGAAGGGAACCCAGAAAAAGGGCCCTACAGGCCCACAAACCTGTAGGGAAGGTGTCATTCAAGATCTCTCACATGAAAGAAACCCCAATAAAACACCCTACAAGCCCACATACCCGCAGGGGAGCAACCCCCAAGATCTCTCACATGGACGAAGCTAAGAAGAAGCACCCTACAGGCCTGTAGACCTATAGGGAGGTATCCCCCAATATCTCTCACATGGAGGAAACCCAAGGAAGGGGACTCCGTAGAGTCAGAAAGTGGCTTCACAAGCGCACCTGCAAAGTGACATGTTTACCTGTAGATAAAACATGCCCAAAAGCAGCCACGCAGGCAAGTAAGCAGATACTCACACAAAACTTCAATAGATTGGAAAGCTTTCAAAGGGGTCCCTTGGGAACCCATCGTGAAAGAAGGGGTCCACTCAAGGGACATGTTTTAAAAGTGCGAAAGAGATGTTTTTTTGTTAAATCCATTCATCATCAAGGAATCCTTTCAAAAGATGTTCACTTCATCAAGGAATTTGGAAGGAAGAAAATGGCCCTTCATGAGGGGAAGGTTGAAGTTTCTCCCACCTCGAAGAAAAGGTCTCAAGTTATCTCGTTGTGAACCCATGATGAAGGAAACATGTTCTGTTAGGGTTTTGAGTGGAGAATGTGATTCTCGAGAAAAGATTCATTGGCAATGAATGCATTTTCCAAAAATTGGAGTATCATATAAAAGGCGTTGTCACACATGAAAGGAACAACTCAAGCGAAAAAGAGAGAGATAAAAGAAAAGCTAAGAGAGACAAAGACATCATGAACAAAGGGCACAGGGGCGATCTAATATTTTGAGGTCACAGCTGCTCATAAATATATATATATATATAAAATAATAATAGTATATAAAATGAACTATCATCAACCCCCTACTATATCAGACCTTGTGAAGAATGCACGAGAAGACAAAGTAAAAATAAAAAATTAGGTCAACATGGAAGGGAAGCCTAAATGCCCCCAACGCTTTGCATCGTCCCCAATTTTGTTGAAATTCAATTACAAAAAATGAAGAATGATGATACAAATTGAAGGTTCACGACACAAAAATCACGCTTGTATCCAAGCACCAACAAGGGTGAAAAGTTTCATTCAGGCACATATAGCATGATCAAGGGGGAACAAATGACAACACACACACATCTAATCGAAAGATAAAGAAGAAGTCTCCCCCTAACATTGACCGACCAATAGGTCGTCCGCTTCTCATTCTAGGTCATCATAGGCAGAAGGAGGATGAGCCTGTAATGGTGGGATGTTAAGAGGAGGAACTTCTGACCCTCCCGCAACAAGGGATAAGGAAGAAGCTCCCATAAGGTATTCTCCACTAGGCTCTTGTGGAGCTATGGTCAACGATTTTCACAAAGATTGCTGACAAGGCCGAAACTTCATCCAGAGAGTTAAACATGCACTTCATTGAAGTGTCATGTCGTACTTCAACGGATGGGGAAAGTTGTGCCTGAGTTCCACTGCTAGGCTCACCAAGTGACAAACTCAGGGGAAGTCGAGATTGGTTACGTTACCAAAATAGAACAAGTTAGTGTGGGACCACCTTTCGGAGAAGGTGGGCTCCTCTTACATCCTCTGTTGCTAGAAGGACCATTCTCCACCTTCTACTCCACTGGGGGACGTCAAATCCCCACAGACGAGGCAAGAGGTGCAGAAGAAGAGGAGGAAGGGAAAACCACAGTAGACACCACCGAAGTGTTCAAAATATCTACGATTTTTGGGAAACGAGGGACATCCGAAAGAGACATCAACAAGGGCAGCTCCACTGAAGAAGCGATGAACACCTGCACCCTTTTAGGCTCAGGCACATTTGTACTCACAGTGGAAGCCAAAAGAGGTGTAGAGCTAGATTGAATGGAAGCAGAGGGGAGAAGAGAGGAGGATGTGGTAGGAGGCCCTGATATGGGGGCGGTCGTCTCCTCTTCCATCCTCTGTAAGGCAGCTTGCTCAACTGTGAGAGCCTTTCATTGATGCTTGTGCTTGCGCGCAAGGCAGTTTCTATGACTCTTCACGCTAGAGACCGAAGGTCATGAAGGAACAGAAGGCTCCAACTCAACCATGGGAGTGTCCTCCACAGCTATTTCCAGCAAAGGGACAGACTCTTGAGTGGGAGTAGGAGGAGCAGGTTGAGAAGCGGCGGGGGAGTCGAATCTAATGCCTCGACAGTAGGCCTCTTCCCATTTATTGTCCTGGTAGCAGAAGCAGTAGGAGGCCGTGGAGGTTGAGACATAGAAAAATCCCCATGGGGAGCTTTTCCTCTACCATACAAATAGTACCAAGGTCTAGGAAGTTTAGTAGGGAGGTCTGATATCTTGATCTTAGGTTTAGACCAGGGTGGTATCATATGATTCAACATATAATAGCTAGGAATATTCATCCAAAATTCTTCTCTAGAAAGAGGAGGAGGAGATCCATCTCGAGGATGGGGTAGCTTTTCTTTCCATTTTTAGAAGGGGAGGTAGTCGATTGTTGTACTACCGGAAGAGCCAATTTTGGCTATCCCTTGTCCCCGACTTTATACTTCACATAGGTTTTGTAAAGTAGGTCCGTTCTTGGAGGAAGCAGACCCACTAGGGCGGGCCAAAAGTTTTCTAACGAATATTCCCCACGGGCTACCAAAGGCTGGTATCCAGTGTCATGCACCACATGCACAACACCTTCATGGGAGAACTTTAAACATTTGTGGATAACAGAGGCGATTCCATTCATGGAAGCTAGCCAAGGTATGCCTAACATCCTGAATAGATCTAACTCTGGGATAATGTCAAAGACTGTGCCTACAGCCCTAGGTCCTACTAGGATGGAAAAAGTTAGTGTGTCATATGACTTTAGACAAAGGCCATCGTGTGTACAGATGGTAGATTTTGTTTCTTCATACTATTTTCTATGTATTGAATTCAACCACAATGTCTCCTTTGTAATGACATTCATTCGACTCACGGGGTCGACTAAGACTCCTATCATAATGTTTCCATTGAGGTGAGCAGGAATGTAGAGGGGAGAGGGCTTATTGTTTAGGGGTAAGTCCTGTGACATGAATGTCACATCAAGAGAGCCAGGCACAGGTTGCGTTGTAGGAGTAATCATGACCATGTTAACATACGCCTCAGGCCGAGTAGTAGAATCAGAGGGATCAATAATCATGTTGGCAGAATGTAACAGAAATGGGTCTTTGTATATCTACAACTCACTATTTGCTTTTTCCACCGATTTGTTCATATTTTTTACACTTCCATCAAGATGGATAGTACTGTTCTCAATGTAGTCCTGTATCTCATGATGCAAGCGCATACAACCTTCAGTATCATGTCCGTTAACTTGATGGTATTGAAAGAAGGTATTCCAATCGTACAAACTAGGGAAAGGTTCTTTAAGAGGCTTAGGGTTCTCGAAAGTTATGATCTTATCCTTCACCAGCTTCTGCAAGATGGAAGAATAAGATTTTTCTAACATTGTGAACTTTTGGTTGCGCCTGAGGCCATTATTGATCGTAGTGGCCACTACATTCCCAACATCCTTACCTTTCCCATAGATCAATAGAATGGACTTTCCTTCTGAATGGGAGTGTGAGGAGGATCCCTCGAACTAAACTATTATTTGTTGATAATCCTGTAATGTCGCACAAAAATGCACGAAAGAAGGGTATTTCATAAGGGAAAACTTCCCCTGCCAAGGTCTTTGCAAGTTCCCTATGAACACCTTCTGCACATTAGAATCAGGCAACGGATAAGAGATTTGTGAAAAGAGCACTTGGTATCACACTATAAAATCAGTAATCTTTTCATTATCACCTTGTTTGCATCGGACAAGATCTGAAAAGGTCTTCTTCGGTTCAATGTTAGCTTGGAATTGTCATAGGAATTGGTTTACAAGTTGATCAAATGAGAAAATGGAATTATCAGGTAAGGAATAGTACCATTCGAGTGTTGTATCCTTAAGAGATCAAGGGAATAGCTTCACCATCAAAGAATCATGATGGAAGAAATATGTACGTAGAGCATTAAAGGTGGACACATGTGTTTGTGGGTCCCCTTTGCCACCATATTTCTCAAATTTAGGAATCTCCATTCCTTGGGGGAAGGGAGTGTTTAAAATTTCTATCGATAACAGGATATACTAGAAATAGGGTTGAAAGATAGGCTAGGCATAGGCCTGGGAGAGACTCACCAGTTGGCTTTGCATCTTACCCATATTATGAAGAAGAGTGTTTAGAATAGGGTCATTAGAAGGCATAGGGCCAGAGGGACCTCGTCCAAAACCACCACTGGAGCCACCGGTGTGACCACTATTGGAACCACTTCCAGAGCCACCACCACCAGCAGGGCCTCCGTCGAAGCCACCTCCGCTCCCAAAGCCACCACCATGGCTTCCACTGGGACCACCTCCACTAGCGCCACTTCCGCCACCAAAGTCACTGCCACTACTAAAGCTCCCACTGCTCATCCCACCAAAACTACTAGAGGTGACAGAGGGGTGAAGCTAAACCCTAAGGGTACTATATTCACCTTGATGGTTTTGGATCTCTTAGAGGTTGAGGGGATGTTGATCGAGGGGATGACATCAATGATGTACACAGATGTGGGAGGCATCGACATTCCTAGATGTCTCTCACGATCTTCAAAAGTGGGCCCTTGTACAATGTTAGGATTTTTTGGAGCACATGCTTTAGTCAGACTAGAGAGACTAGCTAGGAGTTCTATGCCCGTTTGATCTATTCCGACCATATATTTTATTTTGCTAATAACCCTAGTGACCCTAGCCATCTTCAGGTCCTTTTCCAAGTGATTCTCTAAGTCACCTAGTCCTTTGCTAAGGATAGAGATACATTCTGAAGGGATGTGAACAACCTCGTACTCATCCATCGACGATGGTGTAGGAGATGCAAGAGGAGTGGGGACGTGGTCAGTCTCATCGGAGACCCCCTACCTCACCCCTCGACAACTACTCTTGTGTGGCAAGACCAATGATAGATCTAGCAAAAAGGCCTGTAGATAAACCAGTTGTGACCTTCATCCTCTCCATCAGAAGGTTTTGTACACTTCTCCTAACAATATACCCGAAGGTTGTGGACTGGGTTGTGATGCTCATAAACCTTCACAACACTCAAGGGCACAACAATCATGAGGTACAAGGGAAAATCCTCAACACCAACAAATGAGCAAATGTTGGTTCACATCAAGTTCACCAAAAATGTAAGAGAGGGGGACCAACCACATCAAGGCCCTAGGTCACGAAGAGCCAAGATCGGAAGGCTACCCTAACTTACCTCACTCTAAAGGGGTATTTTAAATGAAGGAGAAGAATGATGAGGACTATAAAGTCCTTCGAACACTCTGTAGACCCGGACTTTAGTTTGGCCTAGGTGAGTTAGCTTTTTGGAGTCAGTTTTGTGCCTCAGACAACTCTCTATCCGATGACGACAGCACAGTTCTAGGATGTCAACATGGCACATTGCCATCTCTCAAACGCGTTGCTTCCGTATGGCCAGAAAATAGTGAACACAGAGAAATTTCCAAAAAGACCTACTAACAGCCTAGCTAGCACAATCTAGAGGGTAAAAAAAGAATGGGAAAGTATGCAAGGTAAATATTGAAATGATAAAGTAAATAAACTAGAACCAAAGTGACAAAGACAATGTCACAAAAGTTCTTGTTCGCCAGCTAGCTCCAAATGCATGTACACCTACACATAAGAAAGTGTTGGACTCAAGGAACACTAAGACAGGGTGGTGAATCAGTGTTCAACAATATTTAAATTACAATCCAGATCTTAAACCATTTACAACATTTAAACAAAAGTAAAGACACAAGAACATGAAGGAAACAATCAAAACACCATAACACCAAGATTTTTATGTGGAAACTCTGTTAGGGGAAAAACCACGATGGAGGTTAATCCACAATTTATACTTTGTTAAAAGTATGAAGAAAAAGGGGAATACACATGCATTCAGGCACACTACCTAGAGATCTTTGCTCAAAATTAGGAAGGCTCACTACCTTACAACATATTTGGATTACAACAAAAAGTTGAACTGAGAAAGTAGCATCTACAAATGCTTGGTTTCAGTTCCGATCAGGCTCATAGATCATATTTTGGACCTTCTGTTTGATTTTTCACTTCTCTTTGCTCTGCCTTAATTCGCTTTACAAAAATCCTCTTCTGTACAAGTGAAACTGTACCAAATTGCTCAACAACCCTTTTTCTATTCACACACTTTGAACATACGCTCACTCACAGTTTAAAATGAATTAACCGATCTCTTATATATATCTGCTATCAAAGATTTAGTCACTTCATGTCAGCTTAATCAAAATAAAAATATTTTCCAATAGTTAGCTCGATCCACATTTAATATTTGATGCATACCCATCAAAGTCTGCCACAGCATAGCTAGGACCCAAAACAAAATCTTCAAGCATAGGATACCTTAATCAATTATACCTCAAATATCCACGACATGCCATATTCACTAAGTCAGCCACCATGAGCTAATAAACAGAAAATGATCCTAGCATATCTCCTAACTTATACACTGATTAATGCGACATCACAAAACTTAACAATAAGATAATATAGACACTTAAAAACCTTCCTTGAGATCCACAACTCAAAATGATAATCTGGTGAAACATACAAATCGACATACTAACTAGATACCTTGTTCTTCATTCTCTCTTTTGGTAATACATTGTTCTTTACTCTGCCTGCCGGTATGAACAAATCCTGATCTACAGACCAAAATAATAACTTAGGCTACCATCAATGACAACACTAGAAGCCATATGCCAACAATCTCCCCCTTTGGCATTGATGGCAACACTTAGTGAAAAATGACTGTGTCAGAACCAATATGATTACGTTGCCAAAGTTCAAAATTTCAAAACACAACTCCCCTTTAGAATGATAAGGCATTTTTAACTGTTCTCTCTCCCCCTTTGACATCAATGGAAAACATATTTTGGATCTCCCCCTTTGCTAATTTCAAAAATTGGATCAAAATTTGAAGAAATACAACTACTACTTGAGTCAAAAAATTATCTTGTACTTATCTTTCATTTCCAGAAGAAATTTCCTCCAATCTTCTACTAAAATCCCAATGATTAAGATCAAGTTGTTCTTATATGTCTGGTTGATAATCTGGATGAGAGATTCTAGAATTGTGATTGTCTCTTCTAATTTCTCTCATTTCCTCAGAACCTCAATTAACTACTCCAGTCTGCATTCGGTTAAATCCTTCACTTTCCAAAAGGTGTCCACAAGGTTGTTTCTAGTGAAATGAACTTTTGTATGCTCAGAATGCAACTCTTGAATCCTTTTCTTGACTGCACCATCCTGATCCTGAAACATGTTATAATCCTGACCAATTTTGTTCAGCTTAGTTTTAGTCTGCTCTAGCTTATCTTTGTATCTCCCAAATACATGAGACAAACGAAGAAAATATTTGTAGATGTTATTTTTTGTATTTATGTATTTCCTCAACTCATTCATTTTCCTTTTTAGTTTGGTAAGAGATAGCCTGAACTGCTCCTTCAGATGTAGAATTGTTTCTCCCTCTTTCTTGTCCTGGGACTCAAAGATCATGGCTTCCTAAATGCATTCAATCATCTTTTCAAGGAACACATTATGCAAATTCTCCATTCCAATTTTATTGTGCACAAAATAAGTACTTAGTGTGCTCTCGATCAGGTCTTGCTCATATGAGGGTCTATCAAACCATATTTCAGCAATTTTCTCCATCCCATCTTTCTCCTGAACAAGCTGCAGTATCTTTATTTTGGATAAAACACCTTCTTCTTTGCTTCCTTTTGCCATTACTACATCCGGTTCAATTGATTATGGTTCTTCCCTTGGAGTGTACTCATCAGATTCCTCATCTGGTATGTCCACAATCACTTGTTGTTTACCTTTTCCTTCAATTTTTGGAGTCTTGTGTGTCGGAGGAGTATAATCAACAATCTCTTGTGCTCTTTTCTTCTTCCTCTCCATCTCACTAGAAGAGGACCCAACTTCAAGTGTTCTTACCGGAATGGAAATAATAATTGCTCCAAACTTCCCTAGAAATTCTTTAAATAAATTTGCATACTCTTGCTTACAATTTGCCAAAGTATTAGATTGTTCAAAAATCTATTGACAAACTAGTTCATTCTCTTTCCATACAACATTATTGATTTGTGGCAAGTAATTCAGAAAATACATCACAAGACATATGACCAAGGTACCAAACCTAAAGGGGTAATATGCCTCCTTTGTTAGTTGCACATTTTCCATCAATTGATCTTTTAGCAGTCCACATAGGTCAAAATCTTGATCCTCCATTATCATTTTATGAGAGATGTAAACTGCACCTGTCAAAGTTGCGCCTTCCCTGTTTCTGAAAAATATTTTGTTTGAGATTCCATGTGCAATGTACCTTGTTATCGGATCTTTGATCATCAAAATTATCAAAGCCCTTTGATCCACAGTTACCCCAGTTAGGGTTTTGACTTCTTTGTTCTAAATCGAATTCTTTTTCAATATATCCCAACATTGCATAATTCAGTTAAATTCCTAATCACCTCTTCTGAAATGTGACATGGTTTATCCAAAGTTAAAATGTCATCATTCAATCTATTCAGGATAAACCTAACGACTTCCACGTTATCAAAATAGGGAAATTCACTCCAAATGCCCAAACTTTTGTGTTTCACACCTTCAAGCCATTTCAATTCATCGACCGGAAACATATTTCTCACATCCCTAATCTTCTCATTTCTATATTCATCTAAATTCACCATTCCTTGGATTTTCTTCATTTTCCTTTTCGTACTGAACAAGTTTCTATCGAGCACTAAATTAAGTGAGAATTGTACAAGCAATTGAAATACCTGATGAATTCACCGCCGAATTGATTTTACTCCTTCAGAATTCTGTTGTAAAGGCTCTCCTTCTATTCTTCTTCAATGCAAGGTGACAAATGAGGGTTCCAAATACTCTTTTATAACTCGCACACCTAACCTTTTTACCGCATTAAATGTTTTTCCGTAGGTGTTCTAGATACTCTATTTTCTCAGACAAAAAAAGATTCATCTGAAGACCTTCTACTTCTCAAATTTATGCACAAGTGATCACTGATAAATTTGTAAACTATAAGCACAACTACTGAAAATTTCCTGCATTTTGATGCCAACTACCGATAGGGGGACAAAGGATTTTCTTGAAAAACTCCCCCTAGGCCAATGGCCTAAGATCAATTTCCAGAGGAATTACCAAAAGCATATTCTAGTGTGGGCTTATTTCCTTCATTAGACTCACTCTTCCTTACCCATGTTTTCTTCATCTAATCTCTTATTTCTTCCACAGTCACTTTCCCTTTTCCTTTATCATCTTTCTATAAAATTCTGCCTTTGTATACTAGACCTCTTCTATCCATGTTTTTCTTCCTGCAAAATCTTGCAATGTGACCAAATCTGTTGCAATTGTAACACACAAGATTTCTTTGTCTAGACCATTTGTTCCATTGATTTCCTCTTGATCTGCATTGAGTAGCAATGTTCCCAAATCTTCCACAGGTGTAGCATTTAACATTCCTTACATTGACAGACATACTTCTACATTCAATTTAATTATGACCAAACTTATTACTACTAAAACACTGACCGAGAAATGATGGACTACTTGAATTTATTTTACTTCTACACTGAGAAGCCATATGGCCAAATTTATTACAAGAAAGGTAGTGATGATTAAAATTTTGAGCATTGGGTTGTCTTATCGGAAACCTTCTGCCTTTATTCATCTAATTTCTTTGTCTGGAATCCTTATGTTCAAATCTAGAGCTTTATCCCTTCTCATATCCAAGACCTCGCTTGACATTTGTACCCTTATGTCCATTAGTCGGCTCATCAATCTTAGTAGAACTGATCCTAAACTTCTCCTTGTATTCATTTGCACCAATGAATTCATCTATGAGAATAACTATCTGTCTTTCAATCTCTTGTTCATTATTTCTGGATTGTTGCAGTTCAATTTCTAGCTGAATGAATCCACTATTAACTATGTTGCATTCTTCAGATCTTTGTTTTAAGGACTGGGCTAGATTCTCCTCATTCTTCTTCCTTTCTTCAATCTCCTTAGTTAGCTTCATCACCGTAGATTCCTTCTCAAGCTTTAGAGTAGCATTGTCTTTGGAAAGCTTTTCACATTCTTCAGTCATTTCTTTTAAGGTCTGATTCAGGTGAACATCTTCCAAGCATTTACTTTCTTTCTGTTTCAGCTGATCACATAGTTCCTTGCTCTTTTCTCTTGACTCATTAATTTTATCCTTCAATGATTGAATAAAATTTTCAACATCCTCAAGATTTTCTTTTAATTCCAGGACTTCTGCTTTAGACTGATCAAGATCATCAAGTGCCACCAAAAGCTACTATTGAAGACCACCAGATTCCATTGCATTCCAAGATTCACCTCAAGTTGTTAAGCTTATGCAGAGAAACCTTTCTTTGATACCAATTGTTGGACTCAAGGAACATTGAGAGAGGGGGGTGAATTAGTGTTCAACAATATTTAAATTACAATCCACATCTTAAACCATTTATAGAATTTAAACAAAAGTAAAGATGCAAGCACATGAAGGAACCAATCAAAATACCATAACACCAATATTTTTTGTGGAAACCCTATTAGGGGAAAAACCACGGTGGAGGTTAATCCACAATTTATACTCTGTTAAAAGTATGAAGAAAAAGGGGAATGCACATGCATTCAGGCACACTTCTTAGAGCTCACTACTCAAAATTAGGAAGGCTCACTACCTTACAACATATTTGGATTACAACAAAAAGTTGAACTAAGAAAGTAGCATCTACAAATGCCTGGTTTCATTTCCGGTGAGGCTCATAGATCAGATTCTGGACCTTCTGTCTAATTTTGCACTTCGCTCTACTCTTCCTTAATTTTCTTCACAACAATCCTCTTTTGCACAAGTGAAATTGTGTCAAATAGTTCAAAAACCCTTATGCTATTAGCACACTTCGAAAATACAATCACTCACACTTTAAAATGAATTAACCGATCTCTTATATATATCTGCTATCAAAGATTTAGTCGCTTCATGTCAGCTTCATCAAAATAAAAATATTTTCCAATAGTCAGCTTGATCCACATTTAATATTTGATGTGTACCCATCAAAGGCGGTCACATCATAGCTAGGACCCAAAACAAAATCTTTAAGCATAAGATACCTTAATCAATTATACCTCGAATATCTGCGACATGCCATATTCACTAAGTCGACCACCATGAGCTAATAAACAGAAAATCATCCTGTCGGATCTCCTAACTTATACACTGATTAATACAACATCACAAAACTTAACAATAAGATAATATAGATACTTAAAAACCTTCCCCAAGATCCACAATTCAAAATGTCAATCCAATGAAGCATACAGATTGACATAGTAATTGGATACCCTGTTCTTCATTCTCTCTTCCTGTAATACTATGTTCTTTACTCTGCCTGCCGGTATGAACAAATCTTGATCTGCGGACTGGAATAATGACTTAGGTTGCCATCAATGACAACACTAGAAGCCATATGCCAACATAAAGAGGGGAAATTTTTTGGGGTTGTATAGGGGTCTACCTTAGTTAGACCCCCATTTTGGTGTTTCCACCTCCATGGACAACCAAATAGCAACGATAGAAAAATGTATGATAAAGAAGTAAAGAACAAAGAACACGAATAACACTAAAGAATAGTATATAGCTACTCAACCAAATCATAAAGGAGAGGAATGAAACGTTACCACCTCCACCAAGAGCTCACTAGCCAGTGATGGAGAAAGAGAGCTTGAACAATCACCACAACCTCGACTACGATGAAGGGAGGTGTTGCAAAACCTCAAGCCCCTATTGCACTGGCTTGTTTCACACTTGCTTGATGGAGTTGATGGAGTGTTGGAGTGCTATTGAGAGTGAAATGAAGGTTGAGAATGTAAGAAGTGATGGAAAAAAAGATCAGAATCCCAAAAAGAGATGAGTTGAATGAAGAATGGAAGAATTTGAAGAAGGGAGAGAATCTTCCATTTTCGGGGTCAGTTGGTTGAAGAGGGACGTTACAAACCATTCCCAATGGAAAGTGTAATGCCTCTACCAGCTTTAGACACAAGAATCCATCAAGAACGTAAGTGTACCACGCAAACATCTGCACACTGCACGAGAATCCCCTACAAATATTCTTCCATCGACACAACAAATAAATTCCAAGTGGAAGAAAGTCAGCTAGCTAATGTGGGATTTCGCCTTGAGATTTGGTTTTCTAAGGTGAGGATGTGTAAAAGGGGAATTTGCATAAATGGTACAAATTCGCTCTTATACAATAGTAGATCAATTGTTTGGTGCTCTTTGTTTGCAAAACAAGGACACACAACTGAGAGGGGGGGTGAAGTAGTTGTGATAGAAACTTAAACTTTTCTTAGTTAACTCAACTTAATCTTAGATCTGGTGAATAAGAAATTAACCACATATAATTAACACATTAGAGAGATAAATAGCACCAAGATTTTTTTTACATGGAAACCCTGGTAGGGGAAAAACCATGGTGGATGTTAGTCCACAAGATTATACTCTCTTAAAAGTATAATGAGAAATAATAAGGGGAATGCACATGCATTCAGGCACACTGCCTAGAGCTCACTGCTCAAATACAAAAGAGAGCTCACTGCTCAAATACAAAAGAGGACTCACTGTCCAACAATACAAAAATATGGATTAGATCCAAAAAGTATGAACTAAAAGAATAGCTTCTACACAAGTCTGATTATAGTTCCAATTAAGCTCAGAAAACCTTCTTCACACTTCACTCAGACTTCTTCACTCTCTACTCTGCAATCAAATGATAGAAACACTATTCACACATTTACACTTCCTCTTGCATAAATTCACACTTATACACACACTAACTTTTCTCAACCAATCACTCTTATATATCTGCAACATGATATTTCATCACAACTTAGTCAGCTAGGAAAATAAAACATATTTTCAATGTCGGCCCAAATTCACAAATAAATTTCCAATGCAAATCCACCAAGGTCGGCCACAACATAGTGGAGACCCAAATTAACATCTCCAATACAAAAATACTTTAATTAATTTCACCATGAAGATCCACAACACGCTACCACCAACATGTCAGCCAGGAACATGAGAAACCAAACATGCGCAGGAAAATATCTTCAACTACGAGCTCTCCGAGTAATGTGGACATACCACAAAGATAGAGAATGATCTAGAGACATCAAAAAACACCAAGAAACAATAGAGAAGCATCCACAACAACTGAGATTACCTGAATACCACAATCTTCATTCAGGAACACTTATAGAGACCACAGAAACACTGTCAGACCACAACACAATCAAAACTTCATGTGGACCTCTGAAACTTCCGGTTGATGATCTAGAAACATTCAGTAATAGACCCTTTAATCCACACCAACTAATCTTCAATGTGCAGAACATGACACCCTCATGACCAGCACAATTCCACTGGGAACCTAGAACACTTTATCTTACAATTTTCTCAATATCCTCGACATATACAACAACTAATGTACCTAATGCTAATAGTGTTGACATCAATGACAACCACATATTGGAAACCATATCTACAATATCCAACAATCTCCCCCTTTGGAATTGATGGAAACACATGATGTGAACAATACCATCAACCCAACACATTGACTTCTTCTTCTCAATTGCACTTCTCCCCACAAGGCTCTTCTCCTTAGAAATATTTTTCACATTGCACTTTTTCCCCTTTGACATCAATGGAAAAGGTAACAATTACCTTTCCATATACACAATCTGAACCACATATCTGCACATCTAACTACTCCCCATGAGTAGCAGCCACATAAACATCCATCTGGATTAGAATATAGCAAAGGAGTTCACAGATTGATGTAAGCAAATGCATCTTTTAGTTCTTATCAGGAGGGGTAATTACCCATAGCATTCCTCTGAGATACTCAAAAGTATCCTTCGACAATGGCTTAATAAATATATCTGCATACTATTCTTTGGTAGGCACATATTCCAATCTAACTTCTTTCTCATTCACTTTCTCCCTCAAAAAATGAAACTTGATTGATATATGTTTGGTATGCAACACCAAATTCTTTGAAATATTTATTGCACTTGAATTGTCATAGTATATGGCAATAGGCTCTTCATATCCCTGATATCTCTCAACATCTATTTCATCCATATCACTTGAGTACAATTATTAGCAGCAACAATGTATTCTGCTTCAGCAGTAGACAGAGAAATGGAATTCTACTTTTTGCTTAACTAGGACACCAATTTCTTCCCGAGGAAGAAAGCACCACCACTAGTACTTTTCCTATCATCTACATCACCAGCCCAATCCGCATCAGTAAATGCACACAAAGTGAGATCATCATCCTTTGGATACCAAAGTCCAAAGTCAATTGTTGCTTTTAGATATCTGAGAATTCTCTTCACAACAGTCACATGTGATTCTTTTGGATCATCCTAAAATCTAGCAACCATACATACAACATTCATAATGTCTGGTCTATTTTGAGTTAAATAGAGCAATCCAACGATCATTGACCTATATCTAGTTTGATTTTTCTTAGGAGAGTCATCATTATGTGTCAACTTACATCTGGTCACCATGGGGGTACCAACAGGTTTTGAGTCATCCATTTCAAACTTCTTCAATAGTTCTTTCACATATTTGGATCGAGATATGAAAATCCCCTTGTCCAACTGTGTAACTTGCAATCCCAGAAAGAACTTCATTTCTCCAATCATACTCATCTCAAATTCATTCTTTATTTCATCAACAAACTTCATACATAGATTATCATCTCCTCCAAAAATGATGTCATCAACAAAAACTTCTATAATTAATTCCTTATCATTGTCTAATTTGAAGTATAAGTTGCTATCAACAGTACCTTTAGTGAATCCAAGCTTCAGTAGATATTTGTCCAATCTAGCATACCAGGCTTTGGGGGCTTGCTTAAGTCCATATAGAGCTTTCTTCAATCCACAAACCATATCTCCCTTGTCTGTTAGTTGAAATCCATCTGGTTGTTCAATGCACACTTCCTCTTCTAGTTCTCCATTTAGAAATGTTGACTTCACATCCATTTGATAGACTTTGTAATCCTTGTATGCAGCATAAGCAAGAAATAGTCTATCAGCTTCAATTCTAGTGACAGGGGAAAAGGTTTCTTCAAAATCAACACCTTACATTTGAGAATACCCTTTACATACCAGTCTTGCTTTATTCCAGACCACTTCACCTTCTTCATTCAACTTTTTTCTAAATACCCATTGAATACCAATCATATTTTTGTCTTTAGGTCTCGAAACCAGTAGCCATGTGTCATTATTTTCAATCTATGTCATCTCTTCCTTCATAGCTTCCAACTAGTGTTCATCTTGACAGGCTTTAGTGACATTTTTAGGTTCAATCTTGGAAATCAAAAAATATTCTTCTGTAATTTTTCTTCTAGTTTGCACTCCTTTACTCTTATCTCCTATGATTTGATTTTTAGAATGATTTAGCCTTACATACCTTGGAGTTTTGGGACATTCTTGAACTTTTGACTCTTCTAATCTTTATTCTACACTTGCACTTGTATGTGCCTCCTGATTGACTTGATTTATCAGAACAAATTGAGGTTGCTTCATCGGAACATATGGAATAATCTAAAGTAGATTTTGGATTTGAGTATTATTCCCTTGGCTTGTAATGTCTTCATCTAAATCATAACTACAATGTCTGGATGATTTGATAGAGTCCTCATCAACTCAGACATTTTCACTTTCAACCATCTTTCTCAGTCTTTTGTTATAGCACCGATAGGCCTTTCTTTTAGTGGAGTAACCTAGGAAGATTCCTTCATCACTTCTTGCATCAAATTTTCCCATATCATCATCTCTCCTGATATAACACTTGCTTCCAAAGATTTTGAAATACTTAACAATAGGCTTTTGACCAAACCATAACTCATAAGGGGTCTTACCAGAATTACCATTAACATTTACCCAGTTCAAAGTATACACAACAGTGCTTACTGCTTCACTCCAGTACATCTGAGATACATTTCCTTCCATCATCATTGTTCTGGAAGCATCCAGAATAGTTCTATTCTTTCTCTCTACAACTCCATTCTGTTGAGGGGTTCAAGGAGCAGATAGCTGTCTTTTAATTCCATGCTCTTCACAATAAGAGTTGAACTCCTTAGAAATGAACTCACCACCTCTGTCATATCTCAAGCACTTGATTTTCAAACCTTTCTCATTTTTTGCCATAGCCTTGAAATTTTTGAAATTCTCCAATGCTTCACATTTTTCTCTTAAGAAAGAAACCCATATCATTCTAGAGTAATCATCAATAACCAACATGAAATACCTTTCTCCATGAATACTTCTGACTCTGGATGGACTACAAAGGTCAGTATGTAGCAGCTCCAACAAATTATTTGAATGAAACTGTTTGCTACGGAAAGAGACTTTAGTTTGTTTATCCATCTGACATTCCTTGCAGATTATATTAGCAGGCTTTACTAACCTAGTTAGGTCTCTTATTGCTTGAGTAGAACTTATCTTGATAATGTTGTCAAAGTTTACATCACACAACCTCCTATGCCACAACCAACTTTCATCTTCTCCAGCAATTAAACAACTCCCACTAGTAGTATTCAGATGAAAAATATTACCTTTTGTTTGTTTTCCTGTTGTAATCATATTCCTGGAACTTCCACGTATCTTGCATCTTCCATCTTTGAACTGAAGATCATAGCCCTTGTGAACCATCTATCCAACACTCAACAAGTTGTGCTTCAAGCCTTCAACATAAAGAACATCATCAGTGTTATCCTTACCACCAAGGAAAATAGATCCTCTACCACAAATCACTCCAACATTGTTATCTCCAAATCTTACAACCCCACCGTCATACTTTTCTAGAATCACAAATTTTCTTTTATCACCAGTCATATGATGTGAGCATCCACTATCAATGACCCACTCATCTTTTTCTTCAACTTGGGCTGCAAGAGCTTTCTCGTCTTTAGCAGATTCAGTAGTCACAAGATTATCTTCAATGGTAGCAATGAAATCCCATTCATATTCTTTTCCATTATCTTTATCAGACTCATCATCAGTCACTACTTCTTTAGCAAAGTAGCATCTCTTTTGGAATCTAGACTTCTTAGGCTTAGATATAGGAACTCTTTCAGGACATCTTGATGCAAAATGACCTATTCTACTACATGAAAAACATTTTATAGGAAATACATCTTCATACTTACCTTTTCCTCTGCCTTCTTGCTTTGGAATCATTACTTCCAGTTCTCTACCTCTCTTTATTTATCTTCAAATTGTTTCAGTTCTTCATCATACTTGGATATCTTTCTGGAACTCTCTCCTGGACTATATCTTTGCATGTTCCTTTTGGATATAGTGGACTTGAATGCAGATTCAATCTTCCATGTAGATTTTCCAAATTCACTTATTTCAAAAGCAGCAAGCTTCCTGATCAACGTGTCTCTTGTCATCTTGTTTACTGATCTAAACTCTTCAATAGCATGAACCTTCATTTTTTAGGAGAGAGGAAAGGATCTGAGTACTTTAGCCACAATTTAATCCTCATCCACAGAACCACTGAAACATGTAATACCCATCACTATTTCATTTACTCTCTACATAAAAGAAGTGATATTTTCATCCTCACCCGTCTTCAAATTCTCATAATTTCCTTTCAAGATTTGTAGCTTAGCCATCTTCACATGTGCATCTCCTTCATACAAAGTTTCCAGTTTCATCCAAATCTCATGAGCTGTCTACAATCCTACTACATTAGCCATCTCTAAATCTTTCAGAGCACTCACCAAAGCTTCAATAGCCCTAATATTATTTTCAGCATCCTTGATCTCATCAGCAATGGTTGGACCATTATGAGGAATAGTATATGGATCTCTTGTAATCTTCTAGAAAGCTTCACCAATACACCTTAAGTGACATTGCATCTTAACTTTGCATCTTAACTTTCCATAGTGAATAGTTGGTGCCATCAAATCTCATACTGTCCTTCTTGAATGTTTCCATCCCGGATCACCTCAATCTTTTAGACTTCTTTAGAGGAACCTGCTCTAATACCAATTGTTGGTAAAACAAGGAAACACAATTGAGAGGGGGGGTGAATCAGTTGTGACAGAAACTTAAAATTTTCTTACTTAAGTCAAATTAATCTCAAATCTGATGAATAAGCAATTAACCACAGGCAATTAACACATCAAAGAGACAAAGAACACCAATATTTTTTTTACATGGAAACCTTGGTAGGGTAAAACCACGGTGGATGTTAGTCCACAAGATTATACTCTATTAAAAGTATAATGAGAAATAACAAGTGGAATGCACATGCATTCAGGAACACTACCTAGAGCTCACTGCTCAAATAAAAAAGAGGAATCATTGTCCAACACTACATAAATATGGATTAGATCCACAGAGTATGAACTCAAAGAATAGCTTCTACACAAGCCTGATTATAGTTCCAATTAAGCTCAGAAAACCTTCTTCGCACTTCGCTCAAACTTCTTCACTCTCTACTCTGCAATTGAATGATAGAAACACTATTCACACACTTACACTTCCTCTCACATACATTCACACTTATGCACACACTAACTTTTCTCAACCAATTGCTCTTATATATCTGCAACATGATATTTCATCACAACTTAGTCGGCTAGGAAAATAAACATATTTTCAATGTCGGCCCAAATTCACAAATAAATTTCCAATGCAAATCCACCAAGGTTGGCCACAACATAGTGGAGACCCAAATTAACATCTCCAATACAAAAATAATTTAATTAATTTCACCACAAAGATCCACAACACGCTACCACCAACATGTCGGCTAGGAACATGAAAAAATGAACATGCGCAAGAAAAGATCTTCAACTACAATCTCTCTGAGTAATGTGGATGTACTAGAAAGATAGAGAATGATATGGAGACATCAAAAAACACCAAGAAACAATAGAGAAGCATCCAAAACAACTGAGATTACCAGAATAACACAATCTTCATTCAAGAACATTGATAGAGACCACAAAAACACTGTCAAACCACAACACAATCAAAACTTCACGCGGACCTTTGAAACTTCTAGTAGATGATCTAGAAACATTTAGCAATAGACCCTTTAATCCACACCAGCTAATCTTCAATGTGTAGAATAGGACACCTTCATGACTTGCACAGTTCCACTGGGAACCTAGAACACTTTCTCTTACAATTTTCTCAATATCCTCGACATATATAGAAATAGATGTACCTAATGCTAATAGTTTTGACATCAATGGCAACCACATATCAGCAACCATATCCACAATATCCAACACTCTCACAACCTTTAAAATGAGAGTTTTACAAAGACGCTCCAAAGAAGGAAGCAACATTCAAATTCAGTAAAAAGGTAGAAGATGAAACATCAGATCTGAATGTTGACTTTGATGAGGTAGAAATAAAATTTGTGAGAATATTAAAGAAAGGCATTGGAAAATACAAAGGTAAGTTACCTTTTCAAGTGTTTTAATTGTGGGAGAATTGGTCATTTTCCCTCTAAATGTCATTTTGAAGAATCAAAGGATAGGAACAAAAGAGAGTATTTCAAAAGGAGTCTCTATTCCAAGGAGAGTAGTATTTCCTTAGAAGGTGAGAATAATGATTCAAATGATGAAACACTATTCATGGCTTTGAAAGTTGGTGATAAAAAAGAGTGATATTGGAGAATGTAAGATGTTTGGTACCTTGCAGGCTGACAAAGATAATGAGATATCAATGGTTGTGTGGAGTACCTTTCATACAAAGGAAGAAGCAAATGCTTGGATGATTGATAGTGGTTTCTATAAAAACATGACTAGTGATAAGGGAAGGTTAATCAATCTTAAGAAATGGAATGGTGGACCTGCCAAGTTTGGTGGTGATGAGTCAACACAAATTTGTGGAAAGAGTGCTATAACCATTGATAGAAAGAACATGATTGAGGATTTCCTCTATGTAAAAGGGTTGAAGCACAATCTCCTCAGTGTCAATCAGATGTACAGTAAAGGGTACAACCTTACATTTCATGCCAAAGGTTGTGAGGTCTGGAAGGCAAGGTTTGAAAGATTAGTTGCAAAAGGTACTATGACAAATGGAAATGTCTATCATCTAAAGGAGGAAAATAGAAGAATCTATTTATTAGCTCAATCCGATGAGTGTTAGTTTGAAGTGTATGCGTTAAGAAGCAATGACATCTAGAATGTATGCACCATTGTGGTGACATTAGGACCAGTTTGTATATCTATTGCCAGATGAAGCTCAGAAGATCTATGTATGTATCTAGTATCCATTTATATGGAAAGATGTAATCTTGAATGATAAACTTGGGTTTATTCAATATTAAATCTATATTATGGAAAGATTTGTGAAATTACAATGAAATGCAATGGAAGTTTGGAAATAGTGTTATTTCAAATGTGCATGTAATTTACATTATGGTAAGAATTTTTTTATTGCTATACTATGGCATCATGGATCATTCACTTAACGTGAAAAATTTGGAATTTTACTGAGTAGAACATTGGGGTTGTTACAATGTTGAAGATGAGGATGAGGAGGAGTGGGTTCTAGGCACATGTGAGGAATGGGTGGAGAATGATTTCAAGGATATTGAGGAGATAGCAAATAGTTTGAAACATCACACTTGCAACAACGATTGTCTTGTAGTGAGTGGTGCACTTGTGGCATGAAAAATATGAGAGGAAGGCGATGGTTAGTCCTTGGAAAGTGATACCTATGTTGGGAATGTGTCAAAATTTTTGTGTATATGTAATTTGTCAATAGCAGTCACTTTGGTCTATTTGCACCAATTTTGCAAATATGGGTGCCTCCATGGTATAGGTAGTCAATAGGGTTTGTCTGCGTTTGGGTTGAGGGTGGCATATAATGTATACAACAATGCTTATACAATATAAGTGTTGGATGTTTAGAGTTTTATTGGGGAGGGATACAAACTAGAAATCTCACTATAATGGGATGGAAAATTGAACAGAACTAGATCATTGTAATATTTTTTGATAATTAGTACAATGGGTGTTGCCCCTTAGCATCTATTTATCCTTAGCATCTATTTATCTTATGATGTTTCCCCTTAGAACTAGATCATATATTTTTCAACTCTTCATCCTGATGATGGATCACTGAGTGTGATCTGAAACGTTGATGCAAAAAAACTTACACAATCAAAATCTAGAAATAATTTGGCAACATCTATTTATCTATCAAAAAAATAGACTAATAATTAATTAAAGATTAATTAATTATTAGCTAATGCATGATTAATCTAACAATCATGTGGGGTCCCAAGACATGGGATGCTTCCTTTTTTAGGATTTGTAAATCTTAGATGTTGTGTTACAGTTTGCATTGTGTTTCCATTGACTTTCTCTTGATAAAAATTATGTATTTGATCTATACACATGATAAGAGGGGAAAGATTGTGTTGTATAGGGGATTTCCTAAGTCAAACCCCATTTTGGTATATTTACCTCCATGTTCAATGATTGATGATGATAAAGAGGGCATTCCCTAGGTCAAGAAGAGGCTAAAACAATAATAATTGACTAAAATGAAAAATGAAAAATGGATAATATTACCTTAGGCATGAAACCCTTGTTGAAGAGGTGTTCACACCATAAGTTGCCACAAAAGTTGATTAATGTATGTGTTTATTTCTTGATAGACCTACAAAAGGTTAGTCCTTAATTTGTAATAGATTATTGTAGCTAGCATATAGAAGATAACTCAATAAATCTTCACAAAATGGCTTGATTTATCATAATAGCTCCTTGCACATAATTGCTTAGTTCTTCCTAATACCTTATAAACATGATCTTGATTGATGGAAGTGCTACAATAATTCTACTAATTTTATCCTTGAATCTACCTTGTCTTCTTTTTGGATGCTCAATTCGCTCAATATATTTTTCTAGATCTTCTTAGGATTTAAAATGATGAAAAAGACTTGTACTTTATGCATTTCTTTAATTTTCTACAAAATATTTACTGATAGCCAACAAGAAAATTCAAATTTCTAAATGTTAAAATGTTGACACTGACATATTTTAAATTGGTCAAAAATAGGTTGGACGGGGGTGTTAGTGCCCTAGTGTAGACCTATTTTGGGGCTTTTGTATTTTTAAATAAATATTAAATTATATTCCCAATTCAATTCTTGTTTTCCAAACAAGATCATAAAATGGGTATTTTTAGAGCACAATTGGGTGAAGGCACATAGAGGGGAGCTAGACCTAGTTTGAAATTGTCAAGAGCGACAATTTACGATGCTATACATAGATAGGTAAATTTTAATAAGATTAAATTTAATCTACTATATTTCATTTTTAAATGTTAGAATTACTAAAATTAATACTTGGTAAAATAACAATATTTCATTTTTAGTTGATGGCATTATTCCATACTCTTCTTAGTATTTATATCACAATGGAGGAGGTTGTTGATCCAAAAAAATTATCGTTGATGCCTTTGATAGAGGTATGAGCTAGATTGGTAAATTACATATTGTATTTTTGTTTTATCCCACATCTATTAGTACAAATTTAAATGATATTTATTTATAGTTTATTTTGTTTATTGATGCTTTTCATAGGGGGTCACAACTCTAGTTTGTTCACCTACCCCTTAAATGGATGAAGAAAGGAAACAATTGCTTTAGAATGATTATGAGATGATAATAAGTTATTATTCCATTATGTGTCATTATATAATTTAATTTTTATATATTAATATTTATACTTTTTATTGTATTATGTGCAACTCCAAAAAAATTTAGAAAGGAGGTCAAATCAGTGGATTTGCAAGAAACCATTATCGCTTTCCTCTTCATCCACTCAATAGGAAAAGGCTCGTGAAATTTTCCCTTCCTTTGGAGGGAAGTGATTACATTATGACTTTGTTGTATGCCTATATGGTAGCTTTTTACATATATTTTTGTATTACATATATGCAACATTATACACTTACATAGCTTTTTTTTAAGTCTATATGAGTTTCTTTTACATATATTATACATTTATTAACACATAACATTGTATATAAATTTTTAGTCATTATAGATTTATTTACCAATGTTGTCTATATTTGCTATAAATTATTATAGATAATACACATTTTATTATTTTGAATTAATATTCACCATAAATATATCATCCTATTGTCTAATTCAATAGTTATTGTAATGACATAAATTTGTAGCCTGTGCAATTTCAGATTAATTTACCTTCATTTTAGCCTTACAAGTTTGATAATGCAAAAACTCACCGCTTTTTCTCCATTTTTTCCTCATTTCCCTATCATCTAGCATCGATGAAGGAAATTTTTGTCGAGGATGCACACACACTACATGAACGTCTATGCATCATGGTAGCATCTTGACAAGATTCTTATGTTAGGAAACAATAAAGATGTTATGATACTCTATCACCTACGAACGTAACATCCCCCTATCAAATCTTGACTATCAAGAATGACTCTTTGCCTCCAAATTATCCATTTGAGCTCACTTCTATCAATTTATTTCACTCTCTCAAGATAATTCTTCATTCTAACAACTCTCTTGATCATTCTAACTCTTCTTCTTTCTCTATTATCACTCTCTCATGTTGATACCAGCTCCATACTTGGTTTCTACAACCTCTTCTTGCTCCAATGCCATTACTATTGCAGGTTCATGAAGCTCTACCTCCTTAGTGTGGTGATATTATTATTTTTCTTGCTCTATCAACCTTGAGTACTTGTAGCAGAGAAGGTGATATTGTGCCTATTTGATTATTTGCATTGTCATTCTTGTAGAGTAGTATCTAGGTTGTCACTTCTCTCTACTATATTATGTTTTTTCTATCTATTTATTTATTGCTTTTCTATTATATTATTGTCTATTGGATATCTGTGGAGGTGGGAACACCAAAATGGGGACTTGACTAAGGTAAGTTTTTAAACATAGCCCCAACATTTTTCTTGTTATTGTTTGTGTAGTTGTTTGATTACTTGGAGCTATCTCGAGAACTGGACCATGAGTAAGTTGGCATTCTTCTTCTTTCTTTGTCATTTCACTATTAGAGAAGATTTCATAGTATTATTCTTGTTGTACTTTGCATTTTCATAGATTTTTTCCAACTGTAAAACCAAAACATTTGGGTTGTCAATAGACCCTATGTATTTCTAGTTGCTACCTAATCCTTTATCCGTATAGGATTCCAGCACATATCTGAGACTCCAATGCAGTGTGTTGAAGTCCAATCCCCACGTTGCCTTCCTTTAGTAGAGAGCCATCTTATTTTTAATCTAAGACCTCTATGGGTAGCTCACCTAGTTCCAAAAACATTTGCTATATGTAGAAGGGAAATAGAGTCTTGTTTCCCCTTCCTTTTCAGCTTGTTCCTTCCTTTCCAATTTATTAGGTTGTTTGAGGTAGTTTAGGGAAGTTTTTTCCCTTAGGCTCTTCTGTGACTTGAGAGTCTCGGGGGTAGCGAATCCCTCTTCTCTACATTTTGGTGAACAAGATGTGAAACATCCTTTGTTTCATTTCTCTATATTGAGAATATTTCTATCATGTCTTAGGTGAGTCATAGATTTGTGTTTTGTAAGGAATTTAGCTTTGTGACCCAATATACCACCTTTGGATACGTAGTTAGAAATATTCCTTGACATATGGGAATAAATTCTTGGTAGGTTATTGTCTGCAAATCTAGTCACACAATCTTTTTCATCTTTTGATATAGTTCCATCTAAGTATGTGAACATGGTCCCATTCACGCGTATTCCTCCTATTGAGAATGTGAGTGCAATGTTTGATATAAATTTTACCTCACATGATTTAGCACTAAACAAGGAGCCTTCCCTATTGTACGTTCCTACTCAAGGTAATGGAAAAATTGTGACTAGTGTCTTGGTTGATCCGGTGAGTCGGGTGAAAATGATAACAAAGGAAACTCTATTCATAAATAGTTTAGACAAGGAGAAATACTGTTGGTGTGAATAATTATCTTGTACCTAGTTATTTCACTTACTAGGGAATTAGGGGGCTTATTCACATGTTAAGTTTACTTAGGTTGTAAGATTCTTTCTAGAAGGTGTTAGTTGTCATTAATTGTTATCTTTTCTTTTGACAACTAACACATGTGACCTAGGTATTTGTGTAAAGTTGTCTCATGTCATAAGATTAAGACACTTGTCATAATCTTATGACATATCTTGGCTATATAACCAAGGGGTCTCTACTACATGTGTAAATTGACTCTTTTTGCATTCATTGATAGGAATAAAGTTTATTCTTGTCATATTGATCTTCTGCGTATTTTGTGCTTTCCATAGGCCTTTAGATCTTGGGTGGCTATCTCCATAGCCAAATATTACATTGTATCAAAGAAAGTTGAGTGCCTTTGGTTAGTCATTTGAGAGATATTGAGTGCAATCTTGTATTTTCTTGAAGCATTGAGTATGCTCTTCTCTTGTGTATTTGGATGATTTGGAGAATCATAAAGGTGTGATAGAAATACTAGATTTTGGGGGGTTCCATTTTTGGCTTTATATTGCATGTGCATTTTGGGAGCTTGTTGCATCAGATCTGAGCTCACCGTTGTGTCCAGAGTGCTCAAGAAAGTCAATTTTTCCTTTTGTTCCATCCCAGTTGGACATTGGAGGCCAAATCTACAAGGGTTTTAAGATTGAAGGTGGTTGATAGATCCAAGAGATAGCTATATTTTCAAAGAATTTTCGTCCAAAAAGGACATCGCCATCGTGCTTAGAAGGGCCAAAAACCCCTAAATCAACTGCTAAATCATCAAATTTAGACAAAGTTATCTATTGAGGAAAAAAAAATTGTTGGCTGAGCCGTATGACCCAGCCATTATTGCATCAGGTACGATTTTATTTTTTGAAAAACAAAATATTTCTTTGTTTTCTACGAAAATTTTTGTTTAAAAAAACTTTTATTATTCATAGATTTTATTTAAAAAACATTGTAAAGTTTTTATTTTAAAAAATAAAATAAAAAGATATTCTACAAAAGGTACTGCCTATGCAATACTTGTGCAGATCGTATAGTACCCTTGTAGGGTACTTTTCCCCTGTCGCCACATGGCCTCCAGTCATTGGCTTGCCGGGGCCCCACACTATCCCATCTTCTGATAATGAAACCTTGTACGTGGCCGGTCTTTTTGAAAAACCTAGCAAAAATGATACCTGGCGGCAATATATAAGGCGAATAGAATAAGAATATTCTAGGTATCGACGTTAAGATTTCGACGAAAATTCTATGGGATTGGTGACAGCCTCCCAACCGTCAACTTTAAGCTAAAGAAAAAATCATATTCTATCAAGGAAAATAATCATTTGATGGGCCATAGGTCATCAATTTTAACCTTGCAGTTGGATGACATCAGCACTGCGTCACCAATTTTTTGATAATTTTTTACCCCCTTCCATTTGCATTCTATTTTTGCAATCAAACTCCAAATACAAATATCTTGCTCATTTTAGCTCCTTTTTCTAAGCAATTTTTTTTAATTTGAGCTAATTTTTCATGCTCTATGTACTGGCATAATCAATTTCAGATTTTGATGCATCGATTTTTTAGAAAATTCAATTTTTCACAGGTGTTGTTGATTTGTTACCATTTTTGGAACTTCTGAGGCTCTATTCAGGCTCATATTGACTCCTTTTTAGGTGATTTTTTATAAAGTGCATATTTTTTGAGAGCTTCATAGTGGTGCTAGTAATTTTTATTCATTGTGAGCAAAAAATGTACTTTCAACACAGCCTTATTTGGCTCTTTTTGGAAATTATATTGCATAGATCGCAGTTTGATATTTTATATGTTGATCACAATTTGATCTTGCCTTATTGTGATAATTGTAAGCATTGAAGTCAAAATTACTTAGCAATTTCTTGCAAGTGGCAATTGCAATTGCTCTAAGTATAAAGTTCCAAATCATTTGCTTGGGGGGGTTCCTTGATTAAGTGAATTTGGGGGGGTTGTCTTGTGTGATTTTTCTTTGATTTCTCTCTTGTGCTCTTAAGATTTCATCCATGGGTCATCCTAAGTTTCCTCTTTTAAGTCCACATAACTATGCAACATGGAAAATAAATGCATGGAACAAACTAATGGAAAAAGGATTAATTCACTATATTGATGGATCTATTCCAAAACCAACAGATCCAAATTTAAAAATTGAATGGCTCATTAAAAGTACTATGGCTATTGGAACACTTAGGAAATATGTTTATCCTAATCTCATCTTTCATATTGATAAGTGTAAAACAACTAAGGAAGCTTGGGATAAAATTGCTCAATTGTATGCAAAAGTTGACAAGATTATGGGATACAAACTTGATAATGATCTCACTAATCTAGATCCAAAGAATTTTGATACAATCCAAGACTATGTAACTAAGTATAATGAGCTAAGAGCACACCTCAAAGATTGTGTTGATAAGAAGGATGCACAGTTGGTCTTCAATTTGTTGGACAAGCTTCCTTCAAAATATACAGCTTTTGTTTCTTTTTTTTAGACTCATTGGTTGACTATGGGAAGTTCCTATACTACACCTTCATTTGATTCATTCATAGAGATGTTGATGCTTGAACAAACAAAGTTGATCACTATGGGTATTCTCAAGTCATCCAGGTCACAAGCTTTGGTGGTAGGACATGGTTTAGGATCTAATAAGAAACATAAGAAATCAAAGAATAAGCCACATAAATATCAAGCACAATCATCTCCTCAGCAAGGAGACTCTTCTTCATTTTTCAAGAAGGGGAATTCACAAAAGAAGGAGAAACTAACTTGTGCATATTGCAAGAGAGTTGGTCATGATGAGCATCATTGTCATTCTAAGAAATTTGATGAATTGACTAATCTCCTCAAGAAGAATAACATCAACTTGCCATCTTCCTAAAAAAAGGAAGCATCTCCTTCTACTTCTTCACAATCAAAGAAAGGAAAAGGAAAAACACTTGCTGTAGCCACACGATCATCACAACAATGGATACTTGACTCGGGTGCTACACATCACATGGGTTCTGACAGAGAAATTTTTTCTTCATTGGAGCCTTGTACAATACCTCACATTCTCACTAGTGTTGATAATCAGGTGGAAGTTGTTGGAAAAAGGTTCGGTTGCAATGGATGATGGCTCATTTGAGAATGTTCTTTGTGTTCTTGACTTGTGTGCCAACCCTTTTTCAATCTACCAAATCACTCATCTTGGGAATGGAAAGAAATTTAAGTTTTCTCCAAACACAGTTGTGGTCAAATATCTTGAGGATAATGCCTTGGTTGCATTGGGAAATTCCAATCATGATACTTGGCTATATCAATTCTCTCACTTTGTGCCACATTCTTCTTCTACAACATTGCTTACTCATTCAGATTTAGTAAGTTATGGCATGAGTGGTTTGGACATCTTAACTGCCATTATCTTCAGTAGCTTAGCTCACAAGATATGGTCACATGTCTCCCTTGCATTAGCTTTTCAAATGGTGTATGTCCAGGTTGTGCCATGGGTAAGCATCTAGAAGAGAATTTTGATAAAGGGAAGTCTTGGAGGGCTTTAGAAGTTCTTTAATTGGTTCACAGTGATCTAGCGAGCACATTTCTAGTGTTGTCCTTCAAAAAGGCTTTCTATGCACTCACCTTCATTGATGACTACTCTAGATTCACTTGGGTATACTTTCTTCATAAAAATAATGAAGTATTTGACAAGTTTCAAACCTTCAAGGCTCATGTGGAGAAGCAATCTGGAAAGTATATCAAGATTCTTCATACTAACAATGGTCAAGAATATGTGAACCACAACCTTGTGCAATTTTGTACTCTTGAAGGGATCAATCTTCAACATTCAGTTGCATACACACCATAGTAGAATGGTGTTACAAAAAAGAAAAACATGACCCTCCAGGAAATGCTAGTTGCATGATTCATGCTTGTTCTCTTGGTCCAAAATTTTGGTTTGAAACCATTAATTGTGATACACACATTCAAAATCAGGTTCTCCACAAGGCACTAAAAGGCATGAATCCTTTTGAGGCTTAGTGTGGTAGAAAATTGATTGTGCAACATTTTTTATTTTCTGGCTTTCCATCTTAGGCATGCATTCCTCCAAAGAAGCGTAAGGCTTTGGAACCTCAAAGCAGGCCTTGCATATTTGTTGGATATCTAGATGGTGTTAAAGGGTATCAACTCTTGGATCCAAAGACACATGAGATATTCATTGAGAGGAGTGTTCACTTTGAGGAAAGCTCTCCTAGCTCGACTTCTGATCCTCTTCATCCTTCCTCCACAATGGAATTAGATGATTCTACCTCACCTCCTACTCACAGGGTTGCACCTTTGCAAGGTTCTCATTCAGAGGTTCAGGATTCTCATCCTTCATCCCCATCATCTTCACAACCTCATTGGCCTCGACAGAATCTTGAGTCAATAGAAAATCTTGGTGGGAATCATATAAACACTCGAAGGACTTGGTAACAACATGAACATCTTCCACATGTCTACATTAATACTACTTAAAATCCACAATCCTTTAAGAAGGCATCAAGAATTCTTGAATGGGATTCAACAATGGAGGGAGAGTATAGTTCCTTGATGAAGAATCACACATTGGACTTAGTTCCTCTTCCTAAGGGGAGGAAAATGGTTCAATGTAAGTGGATCCATCAGACTAAATATGTAACAGATGGAACTGTGAACAAGTTCAAAGCATGACTTGTGGTTAAAGGTTTCTCACAGGTTCTTGGCATTGATTACATGGAAACCTTTTCCCCTGTTGCTAAGATGAACTCCATTCACTTGAATCTTGCCATTGCAGTAGCTCATGGATGGGTTGTCCATCAAATGGATGTAAAGAGTGCATTTATTCATAGATATTTTGTAGAGGAGATTTACATGGAGCAGCCACAAGGATTTTTTTAGGATTATTCTTTGATTTATAGATTGCGGAAGTCACTCTATGGCCTCAAACAGACCCCTTGGGCTTGGTATGACAAGATGGACTCCTTTCTTCTCTCGACATGATTCTTTGGGTGCCACTCCAATTCAAATGTCTATATTTTGTGATAGGATGACTCTCACTTGATTCTTGTTCTTTATGTTGATGACTTGATCATTATTGGGAGCATATCATCCATGATTGGGAAAGTCAAATATTTTTTGCATGATAGGTTTTCTATGACTGACTTGGGCCTCTTGCATTACTTCCTTGGAATTGAGATCACACAGTCCTCTTTCGAGATCACTCTTGCTCAGCCCAAGTATGCTCTTGACCTTCTAGCTCAGTTCCACATGTTTGATTGTAAGGTTGCACCTACTCCCTTTCTGTCAGGAGTCAAACTTGAGGCTAAGTGTTCCACTCCACTCATTGATGCCACTTTGTATCGTCAGCTTGTTGGGTGCCTCATGTACTTGAATCACACACACCTTGAAATTTCCTTTGCAGTTGGCATGGTTTCATGCTTCATGTAGGAACCACATGACCATTGGAAAGTTTCCAAATGCATCTTGCACTACATACAGGTACACATTATGGGATTCACTATGCAATAGGTACAAGACTCAACTTAGTTGGATATACAAATTTTGATTGGGCTGGTGATCTTGATGATCATAAGTCCACTTCTGGCTATAGCTTTCACCTTGGTTCTGCCCCCATTTTTTGGTAGAGTAAGAAGCAACATGCTATTGCTCTCTCTTCGACTGACACTGAGTATCAAGGAGCTGTCAATGCCACTACTAAGGCTATTTGGATTTAGAATACTTTGACTAAATTTGGCTTCACCATTCCATGGCCCACAATCCTCCATTGTGAAAATTAGAGTGCCATCAAGATCTCGAAGAACCCAGTTTAACATCAGTGGACCAAACACATCGAGATCCATATGCACTACATTAGGGAGCTGATACAAGAGTAGGTCATTGATTTGCAATATTGTCCTACAACAGAGCACGTCGTAGATATCTTCACCAAACCATTCACTGAGAGTACATATCACCATTTGCGAGATCTATTGGAGGTGCGATATGTTTCTTTAGGGAGGATCACTTGACCTTCTTCATTATCTCTTTTGGGGGGGACTTTTTCCTCACTTAAGGTTTTTTCCTTCTCATCTTTTTAAGAGCGGTTTCTTGTTTTGTTTCTCTTTTGGGGGGGATTTTTTTCCCACTAGATTTTCTCCTTTTCCTTGTTTGTGAGGGATTGCATTGTATTTGTACATGGGTACCTAACATGGAATCATAGATGGGACCCATCTTTGAGTCATTCACATAATAATCTTCCCCCTAAGTTGCACTTAAGGGGGGGTGTTGGCGAGAATAATTATCTTGTACCTAGTTATTTCACTTACTAGGGAATTAGGGGACATATTCACATGTTAAGTTTACTTACGTTGTAAGATTATTTCTAGAAGGTGTCAGTTGTCATTAGTTGTTATCTTATCTTTTTACAACTAACACATGTGACCTAGGTAGTGTTGCAAGTATGAGTGAATTTGGTGGTGTTATCATTGATGTTGTCATTGATGTCAACATAGTATAGGTTATTGCAGAGAAAGGGATCAAGTGATTGTAGGTGGTGCATGTATAGTTGAGATAATGTTGGAATGTTGGGAGTACATGGAGCTATCTTTATGGTGTTGCAGGTGTGCTGATATGATGAGTTACCAAATGCTTTTGAGAAAATTAATAAATAGAGAAGTCATAATTGTGTGTGTGTTTAGAATGTGCTTTGGTATGTGCTCTGAATTTCTTCTTTGTTGAACCTATTCTTTTTCGGATTTTAAGTGTTGTTTATGGGCATCCGTGGGTGATATATCCTGGATTATAGCTCCCGGTTTGATGTAGAGTTAAAGTTGTGTTCATGGGTTTGTAATTTGGTCTAGCAAAGTTGTTTGTCTATGGACTGGGAGAAATGCATCTACTTTTTAGTCCTCTGCTAGTTCATTTCAGGTCTTACAGATATGGATGAAGGCTTGCAATGGTGTCATCTATGTTCTTTCAAAGGCATTCATGGTTTGGTGCTTCGAAATATTAGTTTCAAAATTACTGTATGTGTCTGTACATTCTAGATGAGCTGATGGAAAGTGTTATGTTTATGAAGGTTGTATTTGTTACAGATGAATTTGAAGGTATCTAAGATGTGCTCCATTGTTTGGTGAAGCATGTTATGTGGTCTACATGTTATCTTTTTGTTGCGGAAGCATGTACTTCAAAATTCATTGGTGTTTTCATTAGGTTTGGCCGACCTGGTATTTACACATCATGTGAAGGATAAGTATCAATTGAGGAAGTGTGTGATTGATTTGAGATGTTATTTTTGGGTCTTGGTTAAGTGTTGGTTTGGTCTATTCTCATTCTCTTCCAACGTGGGAATGTTGAGTTGCTGACCTAATTTTAATTTGTAAAATAAAGAATGTGTAGCCAACCTTGGAGAAAGTTTCTAACGTTGAAGATGGTATAAATATAAGGCAAGATGTTAAGCATTGTAATGAAGAATCCACAAGTTTGAGAAGCAAGAGTGTGCGAAATTGAATTGAGGCAATAGTACTTTAATGTGTTAGATTCCTGAAAGCAATGAGTTGATGGTGTTTGCAATTTTTTGAGCAAGGCTGCGGATGTGTGGGAGTTGTTATGGTGGATCTTTTGTTGCATTGAGAAAGTGTTCTTTGTGTAACATTCTTATTTCTATCTTTTTGTAACTGTAGGTAATGAGCCTCTTTGTTGGACAGTGAGTCCTATCTTGGGCAGTGAGCCTCTTTGTAATTGGTTTTGCAATTACTTTATAGTGTGAGTTAATCCTCACCGTTGTTTTTCCCTTATTGGGTTTTCCACGTAAATCTAGTGTTTCTTGTGTTGATATTGCTTTCTGTTATTTGCATTTCATGTTCATACTTAATAATAGATTAAAGTGGAGGTGAAGTTAATAATTGTTTGAGATTTGTGATTGATATTGGTGACAACTAATTTACCCCCCCTCTTAGTTGTCTTGCACATTTCAACAATTGGTATCAGAGCTTCAATTCCTCAGAGAAAAGCTTAACTGCTCGAGGTAGATCTGATGGATCTAATTACACTTTCTAGAAAGTGCAGTTGAGAGGTTACCTGATCTCTCTTGATTACAAGACTTGGAAAGCTATTGAGATAAATATGTTGCATCAACAAGTGGTCCTTCTTATGTAGATGAGATTTTTTCCTATGAAGAAAATGAAAAGGAAAGGTATGTAATCTATAGTGCCTTATCTAATTCTAAGATAACAAAAGTTCTTTCTTTGGGCACTACTTATAAAGTTCGGAAAAAGTTACAAGATATCTATGAAGGAAATGATAGAGTGAAATTTTCAAAGAAGCTAACAGCTAAGCGTAGATATGAGAACTTGAAAATGGAAGAATGTGAAGATGTAATGGAGAAGATTCTAATGAATCTACCAGAGAGTTATAGTGATAAGGTTTCAGCTATTGAAGAAGTGTATGATCCTAAGAAATTTACTAAAGAACAGTTATTTGGCACCTTGACTGCATTTGAAATGAGGAAGTTTGGAAAAGAAAAGGAGAAAACATAATCATCCTTCAAAGCTACAAATACAGAAGATGATCTAGATGGTGATAGTTCAAAGGAGTTAGAAGCAAATTTTACAAGTTGAAGAAAGGTACCCATAAGTACAAAGGTATGTTACCTTTTAAATGTTTCAGTTGTGGAAATATTGTCCACTATTGATGCAGGAGCATCCAGTGGTGTAAGGGCAATATTGCATCACCCAAAAATAGTTAAATTTCAAGTTTCTCTATTTTTAGATGTTTTTACATTTTTGGATACCCTTTTTGTCATAATGAAATTCCCAATTAACGGTTTTTATTTTCAGTTCTTGGGTTGAAAGATATTGCAGTTTTAGTTTCCCAGATTTGCACCTGAAAATCTTTCGAGTTAGATTTGAGGCACTTAGAGCTCCCGAATCGGCCCCGAAACTTGTTGAAATTGGCGTAGTGGATTTCAAGCATGTTCTTGACTTTGAGACATTTCCAACGGTTCGAACGGTTTTCGAATCGGAGTCCTGGATCAAAAGTTATGGCCCCGCAAAGTTGGCACACTTTCTAGAAGATATAGTTGCAAATGCTCTTTTGAAATTTGAACTTCATGTTGTAAATTTTCGGTGCCAAACCACCTAAACTCAAATTGAATGTTGTTTTGGCTCCAAACTAATGAGGAGCTCTATTTATGGGCAGGTTTATAATTTTTGGGTAACTTTTTGGGGAACAAGCTCGCATATTGCGAAAGGGTTATTCTGCAGCTCTCTGTAACTTGCATGTGTTGTAGAACTTGGGGATTGAGATCCTCTGCATGTAAGAAGCTCAATTTTTTTCTTAATAATAAAATTATTCTCTTGTTGTGGGTTATTTTCTATGTCTCAGGTTGTGCCCTCATCAAGTGGTATCAAAGCGGGTTTTCTTTTTCTTAAGCGTGTGGATAGATCGCTGATTGTGAGGCAGTTCGCACTAGGACCATGGTTGTGGGTCGAGGTCAAGAAAGATGCCTCCAAGAGTGATGCCTGGTAGACATGGTGGTGCCAGAGGTGGTTGGGGCGGCATAAATGTTGGTGGAAGAGATGCACTGGTAGCCCTCCAGAGACAGATTGATGCATTACAAGAGCAGTTGAGAAGAGGGTTAAACCTGAGGGAGGAAAGTGAGGATGAAGGAGAGGAAGAAGGTTCAGATGTAGAAGAGGAAGAAGAAGCAATTGATCAAGACAAAATTCGGCTAATAAGGGACATTTCGAAGATCAGGAAAAGACCCAAAGCAGAAGTCCCCAGTTATTTCGGAAGTCTGAACCCGGAAGAGTTGATCAACTGGATCAACGAGTTAGAAGAATATTTTGAGTATGAGGAAATAGAGGACCCGTATCAGGTTAAGTTTACGAAAATGAAGCTAAAGGGCCATGCCAGTATTTGGTGGAAAGAGGTCCAGTTGGAAAGAAATCGAAGAGGAAAAGTCAAGATCACCAGATGGGATTGCATGGTAGAGAAACTGAAGAAGTAGTTCATACTAGTGGACTACGAGCTAGATCTGTTGAAGAAATTGCAAGGGTTGAAGCAAGGAAGCAGATCTGTGAAAGAATATACTAAAGATTTTCACAAGATAATCATGAGAATGGGTCTACGAGAGGCGATAAGGAGAATAGCGAATATCTTAATGGGTTATGACCAAGCATTGAGGAGGAGTTAAGCCTAGTTAGAATGACCACCATTGAGGATGTGTATCAGTTTGCTCTGAAGGTGGAAGAGAAGTTGAACAAAAGATTTGATGGCAATTAAAAAGGATGAGGAGATCAAAGTGGAAGGGGCAATGGAAGACTAGCCGGGGAAGCGGAAATGATGATGAAAAAGAAAAGTGAAGATGTGGGTACCAGCTGAAGACAAAGGAATGACAACTTCTACTGCCCTTGTGATCAAAGCAGTGGTGATCAAAGAGGTAGAGGACAAGGGAGATATGGACAAGGATCTAGAAGAGGTGGTTTCAAAGGAACGTGTTTCTAGTGTGGTGAAGAAGGGCATCAAACCTATGAATGTTCACAACACCAATGAAGGGCAGACAAAAGGCTAGAAGGTCGTGGAAGGGTTGCGCATCTGGGATGAGGAAATTGCTAATCGAACATTCCGGATGGCGATGAAAGGAAACCCTAGTGATTAGGGAGAGCCCTAGTATTTGAGGAAAAGGAACGAGAATAGAGGAAAGAATCTGACTGCACAAAGGTGCAAGTGTGGTGATGTCGTATTGGCCGGTGGGAACGCGATAATATGGTGTCGAGGAGATGGTCACAGTTGAAGCTGAAGAGGGAAAGACACACGCATCCGTATCGGATTGCACGGTTGCAAAAAGACCACAAAGTTTTGGTCAATGAGCAATGCCTAGTAAGTTCAAGATGCGAGCTACCATGATGAGGTACTCTATGATATCATCCCCATGGATGCATGTCACATGTTGTTGGGGAGGCCGTGGCAGTTCGATAGGTGAGCTATACATGATGGCCATGCAAACACTTATTCCTTGACAAAGGATGGGGTTCATCACAAGTTGAAACCCCTGAAGGAGACCGAAGAAAAGGTATGTAGTAGTGCTAGAATTTGGTATGTAGATGGAAGAAATTTTTTAGAAGGTATGAAACATGAGCGTGTGTGTTATGCATTGATTTCTAGAGTGAGTAAGGAGGATATTGAGAAGGTTCCAGAAGAAGTTTCTGGGATGTTGGATGAGTTTCAGGATATTGTTTCTGATAATGTACCTGAGGGTTTACCACCAATAAGGAAGATCAGTCATCAGATTAACTTGATTCACAGGCGAATAAGGCAGCTCGCCAGGCAGCTCTAGCAGAAAATGAGGTTAAGACCTTAAGTTCAAGAGTTGTTGAGAAGGTTAGGAGAGTTTGAGTCCATGTGCAATACACCAGTACTAGCACCAAGAAGGATGGGGAGTGGAGGATGTGTATAGATTCCCGAGCCATAAACAAGATAACAATCAATTACAGATTTCCCCTGCCAAGGATGGATGACCTGATGGACTGTTTGAGTGGAGCTCAGTACTTCACAAAGATTGATCTAAAGAGTGGATATCACCATATTCAAATTTGAGAGGGAGATGAATGGAAGACTGCCTTCAAGACCAAAGAGGGCCTATACTAAAGAGTGGATATCACCATATTCAAATTTGAGAGGGAGATGAATGGAAGACTGCCTTCAAGACCAAAGAGGGCCTATACTAGTGGTTAGTCATGCCTTTCGGGCTAACCAATGCACCAAGCACATTCATGTAGCTCATGAACGAGGTACTAAAAGAATTTCTGGGAAGTTTTGTTATTGTGTATTTAGATGATATTTTGATTTTTAGTAAGACGTTGGATGAGCATCCGATGCATATTCGGAGAGCCTTTGAGAAGTTAAGAGAAGAGAAACTATTGATTAATCTGAAGAAGTGCAGCTTTGTGAAGAGGGAGTTAGTGTACTTGGGGTTTGTCGTCTCAGCAGAAGGTCTCAAGATGGACCCAGAGAAGGTGAAGGCTATTCTGGAATGGCCTACCCCAAGAACTGCTACCGAGGTGAGATCTTTCCATGGTTTGGCTAGTTTTATAGACAGCTCATTAGAAACTCTTGTAGTAGTATTTGTGGACCCCTGACTGAAACAATGAGAGGGGATAGAAAAGAATTCAAGTGGAGCACTGGAGCGGCAAAAAGTTTTGAACTGTTGAAGCAGAAGGTGACAGAGCAACTTGTTCTAGCCCTCCCGAATTTCAACAAGGTGTTTCAGGTGGATTGTGATGCTAGTGGTTGTGCCATTGGAGCAGTGTTGAGCCAAGAAGGTAAACCCATTGCCTATTTTAGTGAAAAGTTAAATGATGACAAGAGAAAGTATTCGGTATATGATGAGGAATTTTATGCGATAGTTCAAACATTAAAAAAATGGAGACATTATTTGTTGCTAAAGGAATTTGTGCTATATACTGATCATTAGGCCTTGGCAAGACATAAATAGTCAGGGAAAATTAAATCAGAGGCATATGAAATGGGTATAGTTTTTGCAGAGTTATACCTTTGTTTTGAAACATAGGAGTGGGAAGTCAAATAGGGTTGCAGGTGCCTTAAGTAGGATGCATACATTGATGACAAAGATGCAGATTGAAGTGGTTGGGTTCAATGAAATCAAGACACTGTATGTAGAAGATCCTAATTTTGCAGATTCTTGGAAAGCTTGCAAGAAACC